>JAADYG010000585.1:0-20378 GCA_023338115.1 Phytopythium boreale | reverse complement strand
TACCAACATGCAGACGAAAAATGGCGCAAAGAAATATTTTACCAATTTTTGCCGCTGCTGGTAATATTTCGAATGAGAGAAGCCACACACCCTACCCCTTTCGGCACATTGCTGTCGGATACATGTTCGGTTTTACGGTATGTGTATCGGCACGCACACGGTCGAGGTTTCTACCGCTTCTTCATGGCCTTAGCCTTCTTGGCGTGCTTGGCCGAGTTCATGTGGCCGTTGAACTTCTTCACGTCACGGAACGTCAGCGCGCAGACCTTGCACGCCATGGTGGGCGTTGGTGCGGCCGCTGCCGGTTTCGCGGCGGCCGACTTGGCCTGTACGCCGAGTCAAGACGCGTGCACAATGCAATACAACCGGTTAGAGAAATAAGATAGCAGGCATCTTCATCAGTGATGCGTCCAACCTTTTTTGTCTCTGAAGGTGCAGACGCCTGAGCGTTGGAGCTGCCGCCGCGACGCGGATCTGCTGGCTGCAGTGCCTTGTCGACGGCAAAGATGTAGTAGTGCGCGCCAGTGGTCGTCGGCGGCTCGCCGCGGAACGACGCCGGGTGAGTGCGCTGCGCCTCGTATCCATGGTAAATGCTGGCGTTGAAGGGCTCCATCCTGTGCACCACAATCCTGCCAGTTAGACGCACGATCATACCCACACGACCGTATGAAGATGCCGCACTTTTTCAGCCGGAAGCCGCTCGCCACAGCTTGTTCCTGGATTTTCCAGCGGTTGTAGAAGAGCGTGTTGCGCAGCGCGACGAGCACCTGGCCCTGGGTCGGGTGCAGGAACCTGCGCGTCGAGAAGAAGAAGAAGCGGAGGAGCGTTTGGTTCTTTGCCACGTCCTCCTCCGTCGCGCCGCCGAGGTGCGGGAAGTTGAACACAATGGCGTGGAACGGGGGCTCCTTCAGCATCCAACTCTGCTTCTCCAGCGCCGTCGCGTCGACATTGAAGTAGACCCGAGACTGACAG
The DNA here is from genome assembly GCA_023338115.1 of Phytopythium boreale. Classification (NCBI taxonomy): domain Eukaryota; phylum Oomycota; class Peronosporomycetes; order Pythiales; family Pythiaceae; genus Phytopythium; species Phytopythium boreale. Next base: position 19,406 of record JAADYG010000585.1, on the reverse strand, counting down.
TTACAACACCACCACCACCACAACATGAGCAACGAGCCCAATGCGCATCCAAGGAGGCTGCACGCATCGTATAACACGTACCCCAGCCGTCTTGAGCGCGTCCACGTTCACGAGCGCGTTCGGGTACTTGTCGCGCAGCTCCTGCTGCGAGTCGTAGCACGTCGCGATCACGTTCTTGCCGCCCTGGCAGTTGCAACGCATCACAACAAACATGTCAGCGGTTGAGCGGGGTTTCAGCATGCAAAAAGAGGCGCCATTTCTTACCAGGAAGACGGCGACCGCGAGCGAGAAGGACAAGTCGCCGTCGCCAACGACGAGGATGCGCTGGCGGTCGCTGAACGGGCCCAAGTGCTTCGGATTCGGGTTAGAGAACGTGGCGAGCGATAGCAGCACGTTTGTCTGCGCCTTGGCCGCCGCCGCTGCCGCTGCCGCTACTTGGGTGCGCTGTGCTCCATGCCCACCCGCCGCAACTTTCTGTTGCGAGCCGCCGTTATTAGAGCTCGGGAGTCAACAGAGGGCGAGGCTAATGGTCGGCCGCAGGCAGACAGACGCCGCACGCACCTTGTCGTTGCGCTTGCGCCGCTTCTTGGGGTTGATGTTCGCCGTCGGTCCCGGCGTCTTGGCCATTATTGCTGCTGCTTGTTGATGCCCGGCACCTTGAGGCAATCTGTTGACCACCGACTGACCACTAACAGCACGACGTATCCGTAAATAACGGAATGCATATGCGTTATATACGGGAATCGAGCATACATACTTGACGAAAGTGTGTTGGTTGATTCGGCACGCTTCAACTGGTTCATGCATGCCTCTCACGTCGAGCAGCTCTTTCGGAGCGCCAGGGACGCTTCTAACAGTTAGATACGCGGCTTGGCGCCCGCGACAGTGGGCCGGTCGATGTTAAAGAGCTCGATCGGGTGGCTGGTCTCTCCCTTGACGGCCAGGTCGGCGAGGATCTGGCCAATCACCGGCGTCATTTTCGCACCGTGGCCGCTGAACCCGGCCCCCACGACGACGCGCTTCTTGGCGTCCGTTTGGCGGCGCCCGGGGATCTCGAGGTGGTCCAGGATGAAGTCACCGTCCTCCGTCATGGTGTATATACAGTCGTCGATCTTCTTGGGCGCGCTGGCGTCCACGTGCGAGAAGTGCGAGGCGACAAACTCCCGCAGCTGCTTCAGCGCCTCGGCCGGCTGCTTGACGCCCGCACGCGAGTTGGGGTCCACCGGGGGCCCGTCGTGGCGACAGATCTTGACGCCTTCCGTCGGGTCCACGATGCCCATGCCGTAGATCTCGGGGCTGTCGTACTTGATGAACACGGGGAACTTGTCGGGCGTGTACAGCTCAGTCTTGCTGTGCCAGTACATGCCGAAGGTGGCGATCGGCTGCAGCTTGATGGTCGCGCCGGTCGAGCTGAGCAGCTGCTGCGTCCACGGCCCAGCGGTGATGATGGCCTGCTTGCCGTACACGCTAACGCCTCCAGCAAGCTCGACGACAGCCAGACTCTCTCCGTCCCGCTCCTCAGCGTAGACGCCCGCGACCTTGCTGTGGTCGCGGATCTCAGCGCCATACTTCCTGGCCAGCCGCTGCAGCGTCTCCATCGCGAGCGTCGGGTTGAGTACGCCAGCCGTGGGGTTGTACACGGCGTGGGTCGACGCGGGCAGCGCGAATCCCGGGAAGCGCTCGTTCGCCTCCGTCCCTGAGAGCTCCTCGTACGGCACGCTGTCTGTCGCCAACGTGTGCTTGAGCTGCTTCAGCTCGTCGTTCTCCGTTGCCGCAAAGTCGAGCTCGCCCGTGAACTGAATCAGCTGGACGCCGCCTTCAGCTTCGAGCTGCTTCCACATGTCCAGCGACGTAAGGCACAACCGAGTGTACGCCTGGTTCGGGTACGCGACGCGGAAGATGCGGCTCGAGCCGTGGCTCGACCCGTTACCGTGCAGCAGCCCGAACTGCTCCAGCAGCAGCACGCGCTTGCCCGCCTTGGACGCGTGGTACGCCGCCGAGCTGCCCATCAGCCCCGCGCCCACCACGATCACGTCAAACGCCTCGGCCATCTCGCTTCGGTTGGTTGCTTAGCTGTTCAGTAGTTTGTTTCGTTCGCGGACGGTTGCGGAATGCGCTTGTGATTTAATAGGTAAGAGCGCCGGATCCCCCGATGACGAGAGGAGACTGTAGTGGTCAATTGATTGTCAATCATCACTTCGTCAACCCAAGATCCACAGCAACGGACGGGGTTGTACAGTATCATATACCCTAAAACTGAGTCTAATCTCGTTCATTTGACGCTAATTTCACCCTGACAAGTCGCCATCTTGACATGCATGACGCACCGAACGTCACACAAGACCTCTTAAATTAATATTTTACGCTAACTTTTCTGACCAGGTCTTTTTTTTTCAAAATGACAGTAAAGCTATGCACTGAACTGATCGTGTACATTAGAACCTCCAATTTGGACAAAAACAATTTGTCGTCTGCAAAACATGCCGGCGTCCGAGTCGCCCTGGGCGGCGCAGCTCGTGCAGCTTTCGGCGACGCTCGCGAGCGCCGACGCGTACTCCGCCTCGCTCGCCACTGGCGAGGTGCGTCCTCGCTACGTTTTACACTTCAAGTGCCCTGATATGTGTCAACATGCGCGTGTAAGCCGTTGTGAAAGACTGAGGAAGGAGTTGTGGGCATTCTGTGCCAATGTAGTTGCCAGCGGCGTTGTTCAGACAGATTGAAGCAGCGCTAGCCGCTCCGCTCGCATCCCCAGCGCGACTCGAGCAGATCACCGCTATACGTACGTTTGTCATGCAGACAGAACCAATGACTGCAATGTGCACAACTTCATTCTGTAGTAGTTGCAGATACCTCACGCATGTTCTTCATCAGTGGTGCAGATGATTGAGATCGGAGAAGCCCGCCGCGGTGACCAAACGCTCGAGGCGGCCGGTACCTGGGCTATGGACACTCTCCTGAGCCTCGGACACACAGCAGAGCCACCAAGCGAAGGCGCTCTTAGGGAATCCGCAGCGCTGCAGAAGCTTCAGGCGCTGACCTTCGCTACGGCATGTTTGCCTTCAGCAACGAGTGGAGACGCCACCATCTCATGGTTGCTGCCATGGCTGGACGATGACAACGGGGGCTCCACCATGGACCCGATAGCGGCAGTAGCAGTTTTAGAGCTGGTCGCGACTTTAATTGCGAGCGACGACGAGTTTCTCGACGCGGCCGAGGCGCTTCTGGGCAAGATCGACTGCGTTTCGCTCGGAAATGCGTTCCTCGACCGGATATTCCGCGCGCCAGCTCGCGACGACACAAGCGCCGGCGTTGTCAATGGCAGTCAAGGCTGTACTCTGTTCGACATGATGTCGCTGCAGAGCAAAATCCGCGTTTGGGGGAACCACCTCCCGTCTTGGCGGCGACAGCTCCAGCAGTGGCTGCTTGCTGCTCACCGCGAGCCCTTCCGCTCGATCGGCTCCATCCTGGCCTTCCATTCGCCCTTGGTGAGCAAGAAGGGAATCAGCAAGAACACCAGCGTTCGGGCGTGGGCAGCCGCGTTCCAGCAGTACTCGCACCTGTACGTGACGCTCGTGGGGTGGTCTCACGAGCACGCGGCGTTGCTAGGGTCGTGCCGGAGTATCGAGCTCGTGGGAACGCTGGCGGTGTTCACTCGACCGCCACTGTCGACAAGCGTGTTCAATCGCTCTATTGTGGACAAGAGCTGGACCGCAAACCCGGCGTTTTGGACCTTTCGCCATCGTGTACAGCGCTTCATCGCTTTGGACGAGAGCCTCAAGCGTCATGAGCTCGAGTGTGTGCGGTTGCCTGCGGCCGAGGGCAGCAGCAAGGCGCTTGCAGAGTGGATAGGCGCTGCGGAGCGGCCACACCTTGTGCTTGAGGCGTTGGAGATGTTGTTCCACTCTGAAGGGGACCGAAATTCGTTGCTGAGCGACTCCCGGACCAAGACTGAGTCGCTAGTAGCCACCGCCAGCACGGGTGCTACGCTGTTTCTTGGGTGGTTCTACTCGCACATATTGTCGACCGGAAGCTCGACACCATCAGCGACAGCGATGCCGACGACGGAAGAAGTTACCGCCGTCGCGACGTCCATCCGTGCGAACCTTAAAGTCTCCGACCTCGAGAGCGGCGCGCGCTGGCTGCAGTCGAACCGCGCAGCCTTCGCGACGTTCTCAATCTTCCGCCTGCGTCTCGTGTGGTTCTGGCTGCTCAAGTGCGTCCACGACTCGATTTCCGACAAGACTGCTGGCCGTCACGATGAGTTGGGCGACGACGATGACGATGAGCGGCGCAGCGCCCTGGTCACAGGCATACTGGAGACGATCGAGTACGCTTTCCGACGATTCGCGCCTTCGGATCGCAAACGGTACGACCGTCGACCATCCTGGATGGGATATATCAATTGCTCCGACGCTGACTGAGAGGGTTTCCATGACACCAGAGCGTTCCAGGTGGAGGTGACTGCACAGTTCATCGTCGATCTCGAGTGGCGGTCACGCGCGCACAGGTCGTCGCGCAGTTCGCGTTCACGCGCAACAATGACGGCATATGTGGACCGCCTCGGCGCCGTGCTCGAGTGGCTGACCAAAATCGTGAGGCTAATGCAGGTTGAGGAGCTCAAGGCGCGCGCTGACGCAGCAAACGACGTCCAGCACCTTGCCGAGCGCCTCCGCCAGCTCTTTGCCGTCCAGGATTGACCTATATATGTGTCATCGACCAAGAGCGTCGGCTTGGAAGGATGGATCTTACCCAACGGCCTTTGAACTCGCACTCTATTCGTTGCTGCCACTCATGTAAACGACATCGGCATCTTTGCAGACTCCCAAAGCTGCTTCGAGCAGCAGCCTTCACTACTAGAAGGCGTCGACCGAAGCAAACGCAACAGCCTACTGCTGGGGTGCCACGATGCCCTCCGCCTTCTGGATCTTGAGCGAAAAGTCGACAAAGCCATAGCCTGCGTCCGCGACAGCACACCAAGACCCGGTTAGCTTCACAGATAGGGATGGTCGCGCACATTCAACGCCGTCGTCTCACCTTGCGTGAGCTTGCCCTGGCTGACAATGTCCACGTGCGGCGACACGTACTGGCCCATGGTCTCCGACGTGATGCCGCCGCTCGCCTCGATAAGCACGTGCGGGAACTGCGCCTTAATCGTCGCCGCCGTCTCCTTGAGCTTGTCGCCCGAGAAGTTGTCGAGCATCACAATGTCTGCGCCCGCCGTGGCCTGATCATCCGTGCTCAAAGACCGTGAGCGCCACAATCTCCACCGACTTATAAGCTAATCCCACCCCACGACACTCACTGCCTCGATGGCTTCCTCGAGCTTCCGGCACTCGACCTCGATCTTCATGGAGAACCCGGCGGCGCGCTTCGCCTTGGTGACCGCGTTCGTGATGCTGCCGGCCGCCCAAATGTGGTTGTCTGGCCGGAAGGAGTACATTCCAAGCAAGTCAGTTTTACGACAAAGCACGACGCCTCCACGCGCTCCCTACCCTTGAGCATGACCATCTGCGACAGGTCGTGACGGTGCGTGCTCGCGCCGGCGACCAGCAGCGCGTACTTCTCCACGATCCGGAAGCCCGGCGTGGTCTTGCGCGTGCCGGCGACGTGGCCGTGCCAGCCGAGCGCGCGCGCGAGCTCCACGGCGTGCTTAGCCTGCGTGGCGATGCCGCTGGCGCGCGTCAGGATGTTGAGCGCCGTGCGCTCGCCCATGAGGATGGCGCGGCACGGGCCCGTCACCTTGGCGACCACCACCTTGCCGTTGGCCACCGACGCCGGGTCCACCGCCGCGCCCTCCTCCAGCAGCCACTCGACCTTGCACCCGACGGTCGTGAACACCTCCGTGAAGAACGGGACGCCCGCGAGCACGCCCTTAGACTTGCCCAGCAGGAACGCCGTCTCCTCCGTCTCTGCGTCGCACCATACAAAGCACAAGCACAAGCCGTCAGCGCACTTGGTCAGCAGCTACTACAGTATACCGCAGGCAGAGGCACGAACCGCCGACGACGAAGCCGCCAATGTCGTAGGACGGGATGTCGTCCTCGAGCCAGAGCTGCACGTGCTTCTTCCACGAGGGCGGCAGCAGGTGCGCGAGGTTGTCGGCCATGGTTGTTCAGTACTGCAGCTTCTTGCTGGTGGCTCCTGGTCGCTTGTTGTCCGGTTGCTCAATGACGGACTGAGCTGATTACTTGCGGGTAGATGTGAAAGTGGGTGTGGTGCCACGTCTGGGGGAGCAACACGGCGTGTTCCTTTTTGTAAAAAAGCAGGGTCTCAGTATGAGGCTTGTTTTGTAATTAGTTCGAAACCGGAACTGGTGGCAAACCGGTTTCTAGTTGAAGGGGAAGGAGGGGAGCGTGACGCGTGGGTGTCAGGACCGGTCTGCTCGTGGTCCCCCGCCGGGGTTCTCTGCCGCCTCGTGCGACGCAAGGTGGCTGCATCACTATAAATCTCCATGAGTTGACCGTCGCATTACAGTATGAACACAACTGCCATGGAGAAGCAAATGTCCGGCTGCCTGTATTTGTGTGTTTAACACTGTGCCACACTGCGCCACACTAATTACGGTCAACCCGCACTCATGCTCGCCAGAGCCTCCGATTCCGCCGACAAGTGCGGCACGTTCCCAAAACGTTCCGAGATCTTTTGGGGCGTCGTCGCGCGTACTGTAGACACACCCCGCGGAACGCGGCGGAAGGAGGCGAGATACAGTTGGCAGCGCAGCGTTTTGCTGCCCGCCCCGCAAGCGACCAACCGCTCGCACACGCCGCTGCGCCACCGTATCGATACCCGACATGCGTCTATATATGAAACACTACGCATCATGGTGTCCATCGTTTCAAACAGCAAGCGAAGCGCTTCCTTTCGCGCGAGTATAGCCTTCAAACTCTGGTGGTTGCCGTGGTTCAGCCGACGTTTTAGCCACGATGCGCATCCGTTTTACGCCATCCGGGGATAGGTTTATGGTCAGAATTATCACCCTCGGGTGGTCCAAACAGTGGGACTTCCCGCGACTTTTTATCGCTCCGAGCTCCGGATTGGTCGATCCGCCCGCGCCCCTCAGCAATAATTCAACCCAACCGCTTTCCATGCGGTTGACGGAACCTCCCCTTGCGATAATACTCGGCCACCATGCATGCCCTCGTCCACTCGGCGTGATACGCGGCCAGTGCTTCTGCCTGCACCTTGGTCCACGCGTCCACCGCTGTCGAACGGCCCTTTGATCATCGAAAAGCAAACGAATACAAGATCCTGCCGCGGGTTGCAGGTGGTGGGTGGGTGGGTACGCGCGCCTCCGTCCTTATATTTTTTGCGGGGCTCTATCTCCGTATCAGAATATCAGAATTACCCACAGAACCGACCGACCGACCGACGCCACCAAAGATCGGCGCACGGATTTCGAAGGGGCCCAACTCGACCGACCAAAAATAAGAAGAAAGGACCAGCGCCGGCACTTCCTGCACGGGTTGGTGGGAGGAGGAAGAAGGAGAAAGGATCGGGACGGCCGACTGCCCCGCGGATCGCGCGCGCTGACGGACTGCACGGCCAGCGGCGGCTCGCACTCGCCACGCGCCACACGCACACGCAGACGCGCCGGAGAAGAAACCAACGCACAGTACCGCGCCTCATCGACGGCCGACGCGGCGCCGGGGTTTCGCGCCCGAGTGAACGGGCGGCGCGACGAACGGGCGGCAGCGAGAGGAGGAGCAGGTGGAGAAGAAAACAGAAACAGAAACCGAAGCAGCAGCGGCGCTTGGGCGCGGGCGCCAGTCGCAGCCAACGGACCGACGCGCGGACGCCTCTCGCTTCCATCTTCGTTCGGAAGAGCGGGCGCCACAAGCGACCAGGGCATTTCGAATCCGGCGGCCAGGCTCTTTCCTGTCTCTTCGGGTCAGATCATCAGACAGCGACCGTCGACCCGCCCGATGCGACGCGTTGGCGCTTGGGGCGCGGATGGGACCACGGGCGCCGACAAGCAGGAGGATGCGGGCAGACTCGGCCCGTGCTGCTGCCAGTGCGCGCTCCATCCGGCGAGGACGTGCCGCGACTGCGAGCTAGCGTACTGCGCGGTTTGCTGCGCCAAGCGGCACGCCAAGGGCGCGTTCCGCCGCCATTCGATCGCAGACGCCGGCGCGTTGGATACAGACCAGACTACAGCCCGCTACAACAGCGAAAAGAACCATCCAGGTGAGCAGCGCGGCCAGGAACAAGACAATGACGACGACCAGCAAGGAGGCAGAGCAGCGGGCGAGTGCGATGAGTGCCAGCGAGCCGACGCCGCGCTCTTTTGCGGCGCGTGTGAGCTGAATTTCTGCGCCGGGTGCTCGAGAATGACGCACGGGATGGGGTCCGCGGCGCGTCATGAGAGCAGAGGTGCCTTCCAGTATCTGTCGTTGCGTGACGGGTTTGCGCTCTCGACAGCGATGGAGGGTTTGGCACGATCGTCGTCGTCGCTGTCGTCCATTTCGTCGTCCCAGTCGACGCTTTCGCCCGCCGGTTCGCCATTGTATGGATCTTTACAAGATCTAGAGTCGTCCGGAGACCACGACAACCAAAAGGAGCTGTCGCCCCTGCCAGTGAACGGGTACCACCGTCACTCGCTCCGTCAGATAGAGGAGGACGGCGGCGTTCCAGCTACAGGCACGTCGATCGACCGAAGCGAAGCGCTGTCGCCTCCGACGACAAGAAGCGAGGAAGGAGACGCGTTCGACCTGTGGAGTGGATGGAACGCGCACTCGTTCGGGAACCGCTCGGAGTCCGTAGACAGCTCAGATGCCGCTCCGGAGGTGCGTACCCCGCCTGGATTTCGCATCCATTTTCTCGTTGGTGCGGCCGACTAACTGTTACTGACTCTGGCAGTGGCGCAACCTCCGCTCGCTGTCCATCGACAAGACGTCTCCAATTCACGAAATGCGCAACAGCGACGACCAACTGCCGCTCGAGTCGCTTTCCAACTCGCTCCGGTCGCTGTCAGTGGTCCAATCAGCAGAGCACGATGGCGAGAACAACGGGAAGCCAGAGCGAGGCGCGCTGTTTGACAGACGCCCGCGCAGCTTTTCGGACTACACGACGCTGCGCTCCCACAAGGAGGAACACTCGCCATGGTCAAACCACGAGGCCGGCCACGACACCCAGCAGCTAGAAGCGCTCTCGCCTGCTTCTCCGTCGCGCGGATTGGTCGAGGAGCTGTGGAAGGCGCTCAAGACCAATTTCGCGACGCGTCACGTCCTTGTAAAGAGCGTTGCCGCGCATTTCGACCCCGACGACGTCCGGCGTATCAGCGACACCATACACGTACGTTCCCCTTTACCGTGATGTTGGCTTGGTGGCGCGCATGCTGATGGGATCGACGTGACTGTGTCCGTCATGACAGAACTCTGGGAGCGTCGCAAGGATGCGGAGCGAACTCGCGAGCGAAGGCCTCCTGTTCTTCACCTTCCGCGAGCTTCGCTGCGCGATCGGAACTGTTAAGACGCTCAGCTCGGAGCAGTCGCCTCCGTCGTCGACGTCGTCGTCGAAGTTCAGCCCCGCGCGGGTGTTGTCTCGTGCGGAAACGATCCACTTTTCGCTGCCATACGAGCTTCCGGACGACGTGAACTGCGCGACAGTAGTGGTCACTCTGAACAACGAGATCAAAGGTGGCAGTGGTGATGCCCATGATGCTCCGCGCGTGACGCCGACTGCGATGCGCCAGTTTTGTTCGCGCTTCGGCGAAGTCGCGAGCGTCATGCAGACGGATGCCCACTCGCGCAACAAGTTCTTTGTCGAGTTCAACGACTGCCGCGTTGTGTCTGCGGCAGTGAGCGCGCTGGCATCCATGCAGTTCTCATTTAACAACGGACCGATTACCGCAGTGCGAGCGGCGTCGCCGACGCTCGACGTCTCGAAGATCCAACGGTTCCAGGAATGCGTCGAGCAACTCTCGGCCTTGGGGCCCATGCGCGGTGGCAAGGCACGCCCAAAGAGCTTCTCGTCGAGCTCGACGTCAATTTTGACCTCGCCGACGTCATCCGTGGCATCGTCGCTGAATGCGTCGTTCCTGGAAGCTCCATCGTCGTCGTCGTCGACAGCAACAGCGGTGGGAAGCGCGAAGAGTCCAAGTAGCGGCAGCCCGACGCTCGATCCAACGGCTGCGGCTGGAACGTCTGCGATGAACGACGAGCGAATGTGGTCGCGCACGATCGGCGGTGGGCGTGTTCGCAGCAGTTCGATGTACGCGAGCGTGACGAGTTCGTCGCTCGACGACGACGACGGCGTGTCTGCGGATCGGTTCCGCGCTATGAGCGCGTCGTTCGGGCGGAACTCGTACTCGATGTCGAGCAGTCAGTTGACATGTGCGACGTATCCGCCCGCGCACCGGAACGGCTCCTCTCGCCAGTTCATCGATGAGCACTACGCCGACTATGACGGCGACGTGACGAAGGAGGATTCGAACCAGTTCAGCCACCACTATCCTCATGACAAGGCACCGCTGCAACCGCGAACGCGTGTGGATCCGTCTGCATCGCTCATGGTGTCGTCGTCCTTCATGTCGGCGACCAAGTTCACGCCGATGAACGCTCGCGCCGGTGATGACCAGCCGTATCCGCAGCACTACCGGCCAAGCAATCATCCGGCTACTGGCTACGCTTACCACCAGTACGGATCCGGGAACACTCCCGTCCGTCCGTTGCCCGGGCAGGGTCGTCATGACCAGGGCACGGGCGAGTTTTGCTTGTCGATTGACCGCGTGGCGTCCGGCGAGGACGCGCGCACGACGCTCATGATCCGCAACATTCCCAACAAGTACACGCAGCAGATGCTGCTCGCGGAGATCAACCAGCGACACCGCGGGCAGTACGACTTCTTCTACCTGCCGATCGACTTCAAGAACAAGTGCAACATGGGCTACGCGTTCATCAACTTCATGGAGGCGCACAGCATCATCTCGTTTTACCGCGAGTTTGACGGCCAGAAGTGGACCAACTTCAACAGCGAGAAGGTCTGCGCCATCTCGTACGCGCGGCTGCAGGGCAAGCAGGCCATGATCGCGCGCTTCCAGAACTCGAGTCTGTTGGAGAAGCACGAGTCGTACCGCCCGCTTGTCTTTGTGAGCTCCGGCCCGAACCGTGGACGGCCCGAGCACTTCCCGACGCCGAAGATGCCGACGAACGCGCCGTACCGCAAGCACCAGTCTCCACCGCCGACGCTCTTTGGCGCATCGCCCTATCACCACCATCAGCATCAGCACCACGACGAGCTGTTTGCCGGCGATATGGGCGGCGCACGCGCCGCTGCCTACTTGGCTCATCACAGTCAGCAGCCGCTTCAGTACCATCCCAACCAGCAGCAGTACTACCAGCAGCAGCCGAACGTACTGGTCGTGGACCCGCACCAGGCGCAGGCGTTCATCGCCGCGCAAGTGGCGGCGGCAGCGGCGATCGCACCGGTCCGAGCCAACTACCGCGGCATGTACGAAGACCCTCGCTATCAGCATCACCAGCAGCAGCAGTACCAGCAGCAGCAACGGCGACCGAACGCGTACGAGTCGTTCGAGCGTCGCCAGGCTCAGGGATTCAGCGGCCGCCCGAGGTATTCGTCTTGAGCGGAGCACGTGACTGACGTCAGTCGACTGATGTGCGGGTCGTTATGCTCCAGCCTCGCCGTCCTTGCTGTTGGCTTGGGCCTTCTCTTCTCCCCTCGTTTTGTTTTTGACCTCACCGATGTGTAGGCGGCGCCGTCGCCATGATGGCTCCTTCGTTTTGCTTATTTTTGCTTTCAGCTCGGAACCCTGTGAGAGACATCCGTACGATTATTTGAGATGCTTTTTGAGACTTTTACCCACCCACCCACCTCTGTAACAAGTACATATAAAAACATGAAACACTCACGCGATCCCATTCTCATTCACGCACACACATGCTGTTGATATCCCCCAAGGCATTCCCATTCCACTCGTGCACATACCTGGCTGCGAGTCGGCCCGTCACTTTGAGAACAGGAAGCGCAGGTCCTCCTCCGTGAGGCGGCAGATCGCGCTGACGCTCGCGCCGACCGTGCCCTCGAAGATGAGCCGCTTCTTCTCCTGCAGCTTGAGGATACGCTCTTCGACGGTCCCGGCGATGATGAAGCGCGTGGCCTGCACGGGTTTGAACTGGCCCAAGCGATGCGTGCGGTCGATCGCCTGGTTCTCCGCCGCCGGATTCCACCACGGATCCATCAGGAAGATGCTACGACAACAGACACGACACATACATGAGCGTTAGTGAGTTGAAACAGTAGACACAAGATCACGAAGCCAGCAACACTTACTGGGAGGCGATGGTCAGGTTGAGCGCGACGCCGCCGGCCTTGAGGCTGATCAAGAAGGCCGTGATGGACGAGTCCTCGCGGAAGGCGCGAATGGTGCGGTCGCGCGCGTCCATCGTCATGTTGCCCGACAGCTTGACGCACTTAACACCGCCCAGGTGCAGGCGGTGCTGGATGATGTCCAGCATGTTGACAAACTGCGAAAAGATGATGGCCTTCCCCGACGGGTCCCGAATCCGCATGAGCTCCAGCTCCTGCATCAGCGCCTCGATCTTGGTGCTCGTCTGGAAGGATCCGATGTCCGCGATGCGGTGCAGGATGCTGTGCTTGTGGAACTTGGACAGATCCACGCTCTTCACAGCGGGGTGAGTATGACTCGCCGCGGTCATGGTCTCATTGCTCCACCCTGACTCCATTTCTGCAGTCTTCGACAACTCAACGGTCAGCGGCTTCGAGCACACGGGGCACCGCGCCGCACCTCCCATCGGCAACGACTCGATGTATTCCTTGACGCACTCGCGGCAAAAGTCGTGACCGCACTTGGAGACGACGAGGTCCTCGACATCTTCGTGGCAAATCGTGCACGACCGCTCTTCTCCGGAACTGTCACTTCCCGCGTCTTGGTCCTCAGTTGGCACAGCACTCAGCGGCTTCTGCTCCACCACTGGTCTGATAGCGGGGTAGATCGTCGATGGTATCTCGCCGCTCGCCGCTGGGATCGGGAGCTGTAGCGCCGGGTTCGACTTGGAATAAATGACGAGATACGGGTGATCCACCGCTTGGCGCAGCCGCACCAGCAGATCGAAGATGTGCGCGTAGTTGTTGAGCAGCGTGCCAGAGGACACGTACGTGTTGAACTGCGCTTGGCTCTGGGTGTAGATGGCCTCGTAGAAGTCGTTCTCGCGCTCGTCCAGCCGGTCTTTGCGAATGCGCACGAGCTTCGGCGGGAGGCTGATATCGTCGGCGCGGCCTTCCTTGGTGCGACGCAGCAGGATCTACAGCGGATGAATGTGTCGCAATGTAAGGCGTTCTGTTTTCACTACCAATGACGACGCCGCCTTCCACTTACATGCTGAAGCACGTCGTTCTGGAGACGCAGCATGGCGATTTTGCCCTCAGCCACATATCCGTAGGCCTGGATGGGGATGACGATCTTCTTGTTGAAGAACGAGAAGTGCTGGATTGCCGTGTGGGTGCACTTCGGGCACTTTCGATCGGGAAAGCTGTAGACAAATCATGATATCACAAACAAAATGAGTCGTCGCAGTGCTTTTGCAATGCGTACACAAGCAAGGATACGCACTTGAAGTCCAGCATTTGGCACTCGCACGCGGCGCAGTGGTAGTACGCGTAAGATGGGATCTGAAGGAAGCGAATGAGCGAGAAGAGCTCTCCGATCCGATTTTGCAGCGGTGTACCTAGTGGACGCAATTGCCAATCAGAAAGATTTAGTCAACAACCAGAAGCACAGAAGCAAGCACAATGATCCTTACCGGTCAGGCACCACTTTAACTTGGACTTGAGCTCAAACACGCCACGAGCCGTGTTGCAGTTGCGATCCTTGATGTAGTGCGCCTCGTCCAGCACGATACGCGTCCAGTAAATCTCGTGCAGCGGGGACTTGCCCTTGACCTTCTTCACCAGTGGCGCATCGTCGTCGCTCGAGAACTCGTCGATCACGTTCTTCTTCGCGTTCTTCTTGGGGGCGTTTCTCGCTCTACTCTTTGGCGCAGGCTTCTTGGGGTATCCGCCGTCGTCCTCGTCGTCGCTGGCCTCCTCCCCAGCGGCGAGCTTCCTCCTTGGGGCCTTGCGCTGCTGCTTGTCCTGTTTCTGCGTCTTCTTTGCATTCGGTCCGCAGAAGTACTTGTTGTGTGTCACAAGCTTCTCGGGAAGGTACTTCTTCTTGCAATACTTGCACGCAACTTTGGACCACCCGAGAGTCTTGCGCACCTCGTTCTCGATGATTGAGTACGTCGTGAGCACGATGTCGTACGACGCAATTCGCGACGGCAGGTCGTCGCGCTTGGCTCCGTGGTGGATGTACACCGACACTCGGTTGGGCTCGACGAACCGCTCGATCTCCGACTTCCACTGCATGACGGCGACAACGGGGCATACCACCAGCGTTCCACCGCGAACGATTGACGACTTCTTCCCTTTCGTAGCAGGCGGATCGGCGACACGTACATTCTCCAGGATTAGCGAAATCGCTTGGAGGGTCTTGCCCATACCCATCTCGTCCGCCAAGATGCCGCCCTTGTACTTGCTCTCTTCTTGACCCACCATCCACGCGAGCGCCTCACGCTGATACGGCAGCAACTCCGCTGTCAAGAAAGGAGACGGGTCCTTTTCTGGCATGCGCATCTTCTTCGTGTAGTGGTCTTCCATAATTTCGATGCGCTCGTCCACGATGCCCTCAGCAGTGTTCTTAGCCATATACTCTGAAACAAGCACTTGGTCCTTGGACTTGAGCGACGTAATGCCAGTGATCAGCTCCGTCGACGCAGCGGACTCGTCCTTGGTACTACCGTCACAATTGGGCTGGCTTCCCGTCTCACTCAACAAGCAGAGCTGGGTGCACTCCAAATGCTGCGGAGTCACATCGGGATCAGTGGAAAACCAGTTAGATCACAGTAGCGCTGCACAGGAGTGGTGAAAGTAGCACCAGAATGCAAGCATTACCTTGTAATACGTGGTCAGGCCGAAAATGGAGTGGCGGACGTACACGCCAACGCGAATCGTACCCGCTGGCAACTTCTGCTCACAGCTCTTACACTATTGTCCACGTCACAACAAAGAGAGACGCGTTGTGAGCATGATGCCGGCGAGAAATACTCAATATGACCAGCGTGACTCACCTTCGCTCGAGCATTTGGCGCATACTCGATGAAGTAGGATGGTCCAACGTATTCGTCCTCGACTTCAAAACCGTCCTCGTTGTCTCCGGCAGGAGCCTGCATTGAGACCGGAATGTCCAATGAGTCGACGTCACTCCCATTCTGGCTGCCGGTGTCTCGTGGAGCAGTCGCAGGTTGTCGCGGAATGGGGGACGCCCGAGCCTTTGGGCTTGGTGTGCGCTTTGGTGCAGGAGAAGCGCGCCGCTTCTGCTTTGATGCCGGTGACTGTCGCTGTCGCTGTTGCCGGGCGTTAGGAGCAGTGTAGTCCTCATCCGATAGAGACGCGCTGTCGTCGTCGTCGTCATCGTCGCCATCGTCGTCAACAAAGTCGCTATCGTCGTCGTCGTCCACGCTCTCCTGCTCGTCGTCATCAAACACCGCCGCTTTCCTTGACGCAAGCGAGCGACCTGCAGACGCTCGGACAGTTGGCTGGCTCGCCTTCTTGCCGGTGGCCGCAGCAGTCGGCTTCTTCTTGGCGTTTTTCAGTGGCGCCTTGCCTCGCGCTGGCGATTTCAGGCGTGGGAGCGAGGCAGGGTCGACAAAGTCATCGCTTTCCTTGCGCTTGTCCGTAGAGCTGGGAGGCGCATCGCCGCGCTTGACCACGCCCATATCCCCAACGATACCGGCTTCACGAGTCACCTTCACACTTTTGGCGGTGCGCGTCGACGTGCGCCGCTTTTTCCTCGCGCCCGACGCTTCTTCCGACTCCGATCCCGACGCCGTCAGGTCTTCAAGCGTCGGCTTCTTCTCCTGTCGCTTGGTGTCGCCGCCCGCGCCTCGCTTCCGGGAACCACCGCGTTCTTTCTCAGTGATTAGCGTCTCCTCAGCACCTTCCGCTTGCCTTCTCGATGTCTCCCCGGACTCCGCGCAGCCTGAGCACGTCCAAGAGTCTGCCAGCGCCGGCCGGCGGCGCAGTGGCGGCGTCAGACACGACAGGTGGAACAGCCTGGCGCACGTCGCGCACGCGATCGTCACGCGCGCGTTCTCCACCCCGCAGACGTCGCACGCGGCCACGCCCTCTTCTTCCCCGGCGTCTTCTTCTCCGCTGCCGCGCTCCGCCTCCGCGTCCTTCGGCTCCGGCTGCTGCTGCTGCCGCTGTCGCGCCGGCCGCCGCATTTTCCGGATTTGTTGCACTTTCTCTAACTGGATTAAAGTATCGAGTGGGCAGGTTGAACCGGCCCACGGACGGCAGATCGGCAACTGAAGCTGGCCATGGCAGCCAGGGTCGGACGGCATGTGTTTTAAACATGCCGAAAGGTGTATAATAAGCAAGATCTGTATAAAACAGATCGCGATTTGGCGGGTAAAAAGGATGCGACCACCGGAAAAATGGCGCGCCGCGAACGACGCGGAATTCGTAGAGATTTCAGCAATCACTGCGTCGATATTGACCCACGTGGAAGCAGCATCGGATAGTTCTTGCAGGTGCTTTTGATGCAAGGGCCGTCGAGGCATCCTTTAGTAGTAGGATGATCCTACATGGTCGTCGTACCCAAACGAAGCGTTCCTAGTGCACAGTACAGTACGTCATGCTAACGAGGACATTGAGTGTTTCAACTACAGCACAACGAGTTGAACCAGTTCATTGCTTCCAACCGGATGCAGTCGAACTCGATCTTGACTTCACGTTTTGATCAAACGCGGACATGTTTGCGTGCGTTACTAGCAGTGTTTTTCGTTTTCCTGTCGTTTCTACCATATAGTGCGCTGCCCTTCCCGAACGGAGCGCAGCGAGACCTCAGCAGCGCTCGCTGGTGGCATGTGGCGCCCCTAGACACGCGGGTAAATCGGATCTCCCAGTGGGAGGCTTCACGACACTGTCATCGACGAGAGGCGCGCAAACGTGCCTGGCGGGAGCACAAGCTTCTTCTTGGTGCGCGCCGAGCTCTCGGCATTGATCTTCTCCAGCAGCAGGCGGAACTGTTCCACTTCGCGGTCGAGCTCGTCGTCTTCCGGATCGCCCGCCTCGGCATCCGAGTCCATGCCACCCCAAAAGGATCCGCCGACGTCCTTGAACGGGTCCTTGTCCGTCAGCAGCTTGCTATTGCGGCGGCTCTTGGCGTCTGGGGACGGCTGGCGAACGGCATTCACGTCTGGCGACTTCTTCGCCTCCGCTGTCTGCTTGGAGCGGGACGCGGGCATCGCCACCACAGTGCTCGCGTCTTTCTTCTTGCGCTTCTTTTTCTCCTTGTTCTTCTTTTTCTTGGCGCTAGAGGTCGACTGCTTCTGACTGGCCTGGAGATCCGCGAGCTCGTCGCGCAAAAGCTCGGCCTGGATGGCCAGCGAGTGCTGCAGCGCCTCCTGATACGCGTCTTCGAGCTGTCGATGACGATCAAAACGCAGACATGTCAGCGATGAAAGCCCCCACGGCGACGAAAGTCGCAGGATGCCGCGTCGACACCTACCTGCTCCCGGAACTTTATTGCGAGCACTTCCAGCAGGTACTCCTGCGCCAGGTGCGACGTGTTGGCGCCGGGGCACTCGGCGTCGTCTTCGTCGTCGTCGTCTTCGCTCTCATCCCCGTCGAATCCCGGGCGGAACGGGGATAAATAGCTAAACTGCTCGCCGCAGCGGATCAGGTCCATGATAAAATCGGAGTGGTCCTCCCGAATAATAATGTATCGCTCCTCCTTCTGGATCAGCCGCAGCAGCTCGTCCTCTTGGCGCTTGCCCACCTCGAGCGCCGCCAAGTACTCGTCCGTCAGCATGGACGCGCGGCTACTGCCACCAGCGGCGGCTCCGACCACGCCATTACCGCTGATGAGACCGGGACCGGCGCCTACGGGTCCTCGTCGACGCCCGTGCTCGAGCTCGTATTTGAACACCACCTCCTCGTCGTCTAGTATAACCTCGTCCGACTCGAGGATCTCCTCGTCCGACTCGTCGTTCATGTCCCCGCTGAAGGCGTCCTCTTCGTCGTCGTCCTCGTCGTCCTCGTCCACATCCTCGTCGTCCTCGTCGTCTTCGTCGTCCAGGAACGGCGGGAACACGCTAAACACGTCCTGCAGCGACCGGCTGCCCGAGCGCTTGCGCTCGTGGTCCTCCCACTCGGCAATCACATTGTCGTGGCACTCGCAGCACAGGTTCTGCTGCACCAGGAACTCGTCCAGCGCCGTCAGATACACCTCGCGGCGGATGCGCAGCAGGCGGCGCTTGGCCACCAGCGACAGATCGCGCCAAAAGTTGATCAGCTCGTCCCGCGAGTAGCCTTTCGGCCCGCTGAACGCGCTCGCTAGCTGCCCGCCGGCGGCCTCGGCGCCGCCCTTGTTGCCCCCGCTTCCGGTGGCCGCGTACCGCGCGTTGCTCATCTCGCGCAGCTCGCTCTCCGTCGGCCACGGACTACTACACATGAAAGAAGGGGAAAGGGATCAGCGTTTCGTGCACAAACCGGCAGTGTCGAATAAGAAGAAAGGTCCGCGGCACAGTGGGGGAAGCACGGGGGCGTACTCAAAGCGGGAGGCCGGGTAGTTAAACCGGTACTTGCGCGCCAGCACGAAGCTCGCGGTGCGGCGCAGCAGGCGGTGCCGGTGCAGCATCAGGTCGTGCTTGTCCCCGCCGCCGCTGCCCGCTGGCGGGTGCGCGCGGTGGACGTGCGTTGTCGTCTTGGTCCCGCGCCGCGTCATCGCTCCTCCCCTCTCCCCTACCAACAGAAAGCAGCAGACGCTCCTTCCCTTCCTCTTCTTCTTCTCGGTCGCGCGCGAGGGCCGTCGCTACGTGTAGAGCGCTCGGTCGGCCGGCCGATCAAGCAGACGCCTTGAGGTCGCGCGTGGGGAATTTCCAGCACTTGGCGGCGAAAAGCTGTATCAAGGAGTTTGTATGACGCGCCCGTCAAGGTCGCAAAACGACCGCCGGGTCGGCCGACCAAAACGCAAGGGTTTGACTACCCGGGAGTCAAGAATAAAGAACATTTTGCCAGCATATCTTTACGCGAGTAGCTATTCATTCTCATAATAACTACGAATATATAGTCTTTTTTATAAGTAAAAGCATATATTGTGCTTTGCACCAATTTTGCCCAGGGGTTTTGTCAGCTAAATCCGGCCAACCACAAAACAAAATGGTGACATGGACGGGTCGTTCCCTGGTATTTCTCCCCGCAGTAATCCATAATTCTGCTGTCAAAACGCTATTTGTCACCCCTGCTACACGTTGTCTCACACTAAAACGACCAGAGCGCAGTAAATGAAGCAAAACGGTATTTTGATGGCACCGCCGCCCCCCCCC
>JAADYG010000584.1:0-20382 GCA_023338115.1 Phytopythium boreale | reverse complement strand
GGGGGGGGGGGGGGGGGGGGGTCATTTCTCGTGCGTTGTGTCAGTGGAAGGCCGCCCTCTTCGCCCGCTCTTTGCCTGCTCAGCGCAATGGTATCGTCGACACCCCGTATGCGCTGCGAGCCGCGGCCTGTCGCGACGGCGAAGAAGCGTCCGAGTGCGCGCGACTGGGCGCAACTGTCCAAGCGCGCGCGTACTCGGCGGAGGGAAGAGGCGCTCGAGCTTCATGGACGTGCAGATGACCTGCAAGCCCGGCTTGCAGAGCTTCATAGAGCGCAGCTCGTGTCGCCAGAGGGGCCAAAGGACGTGAGCGCGTCGTCAGCGGCGAGGAGCGCGTGCTTGGACCAACGCTTGGCTCGGCGAGCGGCAGAAAGCAGCAACGTCATGCTTAAGAATGCGACTCGAGAGCTACTCGCGGACGCTGCGAAAGCCAAGCGAGTGATGGCCAAGGTGCGCAGTCGTCTTTGTCAGTGCAGTTATGAATGGCTGTGCACTTGATGTGCTAATTGCTTCGGTCGGGGTCTAATGACGCGTGGTAGTGTCTCCAGCAACAGCAGGAGCTCTGGCAGGAGAATATCAATCCAGATGCGCAACCGCTCGTGTACGATCCGAGCATCGACGACTGCCTGTTCTGGGTCTTGGAGCTGCGACATCGAACGCAGTATCAGGATCTTGAACGCGCTTTCCTCGCCGCGAGCGTCGACAAAGATACAAGAGTCGTGGAGCGCGCCGAGCTAATCGACGACGTCACAGCAGCAATGGACCAGAAAGACGCAGACGGGCCGATGATCCTTCAGTTCTTGGACGCCCAAGTGACTCCATTCCCGACAGACGTTGTGCTCGCAGGGATTCAGCAGTTCGCGATCCAGCGGTCCTGCGTGTCAGAGCAAGCCCGTATCGGTGAGTGCTCGTGTATGCAGCTACTTCTTTCTCGCTCTGACAGCCTCGTCGTTCCGGCCTTTGTTTGATCTAGCCGGGCACAATGTGGTGGATCAAGAGGCGCTATTGTCTGCGAGATGGGGAGGCAAGAGACGGTGTGACGCTGATAATGCACGGCGTTCTATCGCTCCTGCACGAAGGCGAACGCGCGGTGGCACTATGGACAGCGACAAGCCGCTCCGAGCGCGCGTTCCCGCAGGATCACCTGCCAAGCATTGAGGTGGATGAGCACGTGTGGAGCGTTGTTCACCCCCTCGCTTTGCCCACCAGTAAAGCGCCGGAGACCCCAACAGCAACTACCGCAACTCGGATGCAGTCGTGCTTCCATCTCATCCCGCGCGTATCGGGTAGACAGGTGTCACGACGGTCACAGCAAACGCGGCTCTTCGCCAAGTTGATCCTGCCGTCGTTGCGCAACATGATACGCGAGGCAGGTCAGAGGATGGAGAACCACTTCTGCGACGAGTTGCGATAGCGAAACGGGGCGACGCACCTCCACCCATCGACCAGCGTCCAGTGAGCCAAGAACACGACAAACTTTTTTTTATGTCGGACAAAGCAACCACCAAACACTTTCGTGCGCTCTGCCCCGGCACGAAGTTTCACCTTGTTGTGGTTAGCACATCTCGCAATGCGTACAATACTCCATTCAGAAGTCGCTCGTGTCGTGCGTAGACTGACTCGGTGGTAACACGAATGTCCTCGGCAATGGTTGTAAGGGTGTTTGACTCCGTGACACTTCGACAATCTCGGGTGGCTAACCGTGAACGTCCCTCTCACGCTCGGCCGCTGCTTTCATTTCACTAGCATCAGCCTCCGAATGCGAGCCCGACAGCGCCCTGAAGCGCGGAATTACGGAGAGCAACATTCATCTGTGACATGTGACAGCTTCATCTTCAAGTTAACGCCAGATAGTCACAATCATGAGGGAGTTTGAGATTAGTGACATGACTCTGCCGTCATCTTTGTGTCGCCAACATCAGCGAGAAAGCCACCAACCGCAACGAAGAGCTCTTCTCATCCGTTCTTGCTGCATCATTACTGCTAGGGGAGCCCACGTTGAGTCGGTTACCCGCCGCTCGCCACCGAAGGTAGTACTGTACGCGCGCTGTGTTAGGTGGCGGATCGCGCGTTGGTCGCCATGGCGCCGTCGGCACGTTGAGAGCGCCGCGAACCGCCGCTGGGGTTGAAGGTCGCCAGACCTCGCGATTGGGCGCAACTCTCCAAGGGCGCGCGTTCTCGGCGGAAGGAGGAGGCGCGCGAGCTTCATCGGCAAGTCGGTGATCTGCACGAACGACTGACGGAGCTTCAGCGCGCGTACCTCGTGGCTCCGGCGGACGGAACGGACGCGCTGCTCAAGGCCAAGAGCGCGTGCCTGGACCAGCGGACGGCGCGGCAGGCGGCAAAAGGCTGCAATGTCTTGCTCAAGAACGCGGCTCGGGAGCTGCTTGCGGACGCTTTGAAGACCGAGCGGTTATTTGCCAAGGTAAGCACGACTCGATCTCGGGGTCGTTTTGGTTTGTGGACAGTTTTGTAAGCTAATACTCTTCCGTGGGTCCATTTGCGCGCGTTAGAGCCTCCGACAGCAGCAAGAACTATGCCAAGCAACGGGCGGCCCAGATCTGCAGTCGCTCGTTTACGAGCCGAGCATCGATGACTGCCTGTTCCAGGCTCTGGAGGTGCGACATCGAGCACAGCATCGGGACCTGGAGCGCGCGTTTCTCGCCGCGGGGATCGCCGAGGATACGAATACCATGGAGCGCACCGAGCTGGTCGAAGATCGTACAGCGGTGTTAGACAAGGAGGAAGCGAAGGGCTCTTTGATGATTCAGCTGCTCACCGCCAAAGTGACTCCGTTCTCGAAAGACGTCATCGTCGCAGGTATTCAGCAGTTCTCCAGCCGGTACTGCATCGTATGTCAGAGCAAACCCGTCTCGGTGAGTGTTTACAAACGAGCACAGCTCGTCTTCATCTTCTGTAGAACGCTCTGACGCTGACTGCCTGTTTGTGGTATGCCGATTGCTTCTCTATTGATCGGTTCTTTGTTTAACCAGTCGGGCACTGTGTGGTGGATCAAGACACGCTACTGCCTCCGAGATGATGAAACGGGAGACGGCGTGACGCTGCTAGTACATGGCGTGCTGTCATTTCTACACGAAGGGGAGCGTGCGGTGACAGTTTGGACAGCAACAAGCCGCTCCGAGCGCACGTTGTCGCAGGATCGAATTCCTATCATTGAGGTAGACGAACGAGCGTGGAGCGTCATCCAACCGGTCACTCTCCCGACCATTACCCCGCCAGAGAAATCAGCAAAAGCACCAGTTACTTGGGTGCAGTCGTGCTTCCAACTCGCTCCACGCGTATCGGGCGCGTCATTGTCGCTACGGTCGCAGGAAGCGCAGCTCTTCAGTGAGCTGATCCTGCCATCGCTGCGCAACATGATGCACGAGGTCAACCAGGGGATGGAGAACCACTTTTGCGACGAGATGCGGCGGCGAAACTAGGCAACGAACCATCACGCAATGACCAGTGAGCGCGGAGACCATGATCGTCACGCGAGCCATCAGAAGGCAAGATAGAACAATCTTCAATGACGTGCAGCCAGCACGGTCGCCTTGTCGCTGCTGCTGGCACAGGCACTGCAGTCCGACTCCACGGGAACATGAGTGAGTCCATCAACGCTTTTGCTTTGGTTTGGCTCCCGCGCTTCCAGTATTAATAGCCTCCCGTCTGACTCGCTCAGTGCTCCTGCATACACGGGTGCAGTTTTCGTTGCACAGGCCGCCGGCAACCAAGATGTCAGCCTCACGCCGCGAGATCGGCGTCGCCGTGAAACTCGTCTTCCTCCCCGTCTTTAACCTATGGGCGGCGACGCAGGTCAAGTGGCATGGGCGCTATTCTGTCGAGCGTCTCCTCGCGCTGCGGGAGTACGCAGCGACCACGCCTCTGTGGCGGGTGTGCGGTGCGCTCGTGCTCACTCCGTTGCCCAGTCTCGCCGTAATCACGCTCTTCGAAGCTGTGCGATTGAGCCCGCCGTTCGCTGGGCTGGAACAGAATAGCAGCTTGTTCGCTCGCGAGTTTGTCACGTACTGCGTCTTCGCTGCGCTGCTGCTGCTGCAGCAGTTCTGCACACAAGTCGGGCCGGCACTTCCCATGACTGCGGTGCGTCTTGTGGCAATCGCATTGTTCGTTGCCGCGTGCGATGTTAGCTCGACATATCTTCTTGCGTCGACCCGGCTTTCCAGTGCCCTTCACGATCCAAGCCACGGCGCCAGTCCACCTGGTAGCGCAAGTGGTTGGCCTGCTCGTGTCGTGGCGACAGCACGTGCACGCCAACCCTACAGTGATAACCGATGTGGTACGAGCCGTCATGCTCAAGCTGCTCAACAGGATGCTGTTCCATCTCTTCAGCCGCAAGACCGGCGGCGGGAACGAGCACGTGCCGCTTGTCGTTGTGTTCAACGCGGACGTCGTCGGCTCCCTCTTCGTCGCGTTCTGCATGCAGTACAAGCCGTCGCTGCTCATAGCGACTAGTGTCGCGGCGCTCAAGCTCGTGACTGCTGCGATGTCGTACCGGGACATCCACGCCGCTGCCAGCAAGCTCGCAGCGCTCCGAGATTGTATCCACGAGCGCCAGAAATCCACGCGGCACTCTTGCTCTCAATTTGCCTCGCCTCCAAAGCTCAGCGCACCGCGACCTCGCCTTTTGGGCGAAGTGGTGGACATCGTTGGCCGGCACGGCACCGACATTCCATCGTCTACATCTTCCTCAGGCGCCAACAAGACGAACAAGAGGGCTCAAGTCAACCAAGGACTTCACACAGCATCACGTCCGTCGACCCTCGCCAAGTCGGTCCGTGTTCTCCATGTTAAACGAGTCGCGCCAGCATCAAATCTACCGGAGGGCTTCGACTGTAGCGACGCGAGTCTGGATCCCGACTGCCGTCGCTCGCCTGAACGAACGGAACTGGACGCGGTACCCAAGCACCGGTGTCTTGGTCCATCAATGAGCGACTTCAGCATGCCAACCGAGCTAGAACGGCTTGAGCGCAGGTATGCGGCGCTCGTCTTGCGCTTCCTCTACGTGACCGAGTCCATGGTCCTCGTCGAGTACGTGGAGGTGGTCATCCCCGTTCTCTACTGTGCGTACCAGCATTGCACGAGTGTTGCTAAGCCGGGTGCTGATCGGATATCGCGCTTGTTCGTTTCGCGCCCAGGTCTGTACGTGACGGCCATGTCCCGCATGCCCAACCGCGTCTACTACGCGCAGTTCGCGAACATGGACGCTGCCCACCTACAGCAGACCGTGGCCAACGTGCTGCTGTACACGCTCGTGGAGTTGCTGTCGCTGGTCGCGCTGCACTTTAGCCTCTGCCGGCTGCTGCGCATCTCGTCGTTGCGCCAGCTCGCCTTCGTGCTCACCCGCCAGACCGCGCACGTCCAGTCGGCGCTCGTGCTCTGGGTCGTCTACGCCACCCAGGCCTCCCTCGACCACTACGGTGCGCCCTGCCGTGAATAGATCGTCGCCACCGCCTAGTTATTCTAACTGCTTCCCGTGCTCTCCACAGGCAATGACTTCTCGTTCCAGTTCGCGTAGCTGCGTCCGACGTGAGTGCTAAGGCCAAACTTGACCCCGTTGCAGTCCGAAAACGCAATCTACTGAATCAAATTCGTTCCATCAACCTCTATAACATGATACCGTCCTCAAATAAGTAATATGCAGCTGAAATCACCTCTATAAACGAGAGGACCCCCCCCCCTTTGCCGATCCGTTCACATACATTCGCCAAGTGAAAGAAAAGCCGACGCGCTCGACGGGACGCGAAGCAGTTGCTGCAGTAACAAGGGCGAAGATGGCGATGGCGGCGGCGGCCAAGACGAGCAACGGCGTGCAGGTGTCGGCGCTGGACGAGCGGCAGTACCTGAGCATCGAGCTGCCCAACGGACTGCGGGCGCTGCTGGTGTCGGACCCGGCGACGGAGAAGGCGGCGGCCGCCATGGACGTGCACGTGGGCCACCAGAGCGACCTGGACGCGCTGCCGGGTCTCGCGCACTTCCTGGAGCACATGTTGTTCCTGGGCACGCGCAAGTACCCCGACGAGAACAGCTACAAGCAGTTCCTGAGCGCGCACAGCGGGCGCAGCAACGCGTCTACGTCGCCCACGCACACGAACTTTTACTTTGACGTGCTGAGCGATCACTTGCTGGAGGCGCTCGACCGGTTCGCGCAGTTCTTCGTTGCGCCGCTCTTCACGCCCAGCGCCACGGAGCGCGAGATGAACGCCGTAGACGCCGAGAACGCCAAGAACCTGCAGAACGACCACCGTCGGCTGTACCAGCTGCAGAAGGCACTGGCCAACCCGCGCCACGCGTTCCACAAGTTTGGCACGGGCAACCTCGAGACGCTCGGCACGGGGCCGAGCGTCGAGGGCATCGACGTGCGCGCGGCGCTGCTCGAGTTCTACGAGGCGTACTACTCGGCCAGCATCATGAAGCTGGTCATCTACGGCAAAGAGGACCTCGCGACGCTCGAGAAGTGGACGCGCGAGCTGTTCGCGCCCATTCGCACCACGGAGAGGAGCGCGCCGACCTTTGGCGACCACGTCGCGCCGTACGACGAGCCGCGGCTCGCGCGGGAGATCCACGTCGCACCGGTCAAGAACCTGCGCATCATTGACGTGTCGTGGCCGCTGTCGCCTCTATACGCCGCGTTCCGCACCAAGCCCAGCAAGATCCTGTCGCACCTGATCGGTCACGAGGGTCTAGGCTCCGTGCTGAGCCTGCTCAAAGCCAAGAAGTGGGCGAACGGCCTCTCGGCGGGTCTCTCACGCGACCACGAGGACTGGGCGCTCTTCTCGGTCAAGGTGGACGCCACGGACGCGGGCATTGCGCACACGAACGAGGTCGTCGCGGTCATTTACGAGTACCTGCGCATGCTGCGCGCGTCGGCCCCGTTCGCGCCGTGGATCTTCCAGGAGACGCAGGATCTCGCGGCGCTGGAGTTCCGCTTCAAGAGCAAGGAGAGCCCCGCGAACTACGCGAGTTACCTGGCTGGCGCAATGCAGCGGTATCCGCCTGAGTACGCTGTTTCGGGTGCTTATCTGCTGTACGAATACGACGCGGAGCGCGTGCAGCAGGTGCTGGACGCCCTTGTGCCGGAGCGCATGCGACTGACTGTCGTTAGCAAACGCTTCGAAGGTGCGACCACGCACGCGGAAAAATGGTACGGCACGCCCTACTCGGAGGCGCGCATCGAAGACGCGCTTCTGCAGGAATGGAGCAGTGGCTCTGCTTCTTCTCAGCATCAGGAGCTGCCGCTGCATCTTCCACACCGGAACGAGTTCATTTGCACGGACTTTTCGATCGTCACGCCGCCGCGCCGTAGCGATAGCGAAGCGTTTGCCGATCCGCCCGAGCTCGTGCGTCATGACGCGCAGTGCCGGCTCTGGTACAAACCAGACACACAGTTCCGCAAGCCCAAAGTGACGCTGTCGTTCCTGCTGTACGCGCCGTCGCTCGCGAGCACTCCGCACCACGCAGTGCTTACAAGCCTGCTCATTCGCTACCTCAAGGACGAGCTGACCGAGTGCTCATATGACGCGGAGCTCGCGGGCATGGAGTATGAGGTCTCGTTCAACGCCCGGGCCGTCGAGCTCTACGTTGGTGGCTTCTCGCACAAGTTGCCGCTGTTGCTGTCGTCGGTGCTTGACCGTCTCGCGCGCATGACGCTCGGAGCTGACAGCTATGCGTTCTCGGAGGCGGTGTTCGAGCGCGTCAAGGACCGCACCACGCGCATGTACGAGAACTTCTACCTCGAGGAGCCGTACCAGCACTGTGTGTACAGCGCGAGCCTGCTGCTGGAGGCCAACAAGTGGAGCGTCGACGCCAAGCTGCGCGCCGTGCACTCGCTGTCCTTGCATGACCTGGTTGCGCACGCGCGACTCGTGTTCCACCAAGTGTTCATCGAGTCGTTGTTTTACGGCAACCTCACTCGAGCGACGTCACTGTCGCTGATGGAGAGCGTCACGAGCGTCTTCAAGCCGTGCCACAACATGTTCGCGAGTCAGTTGGCGCGCGCGCGAGTCGTGCAGCTTTCGGATGGCATCGACTACCGGTACGAGCGACGCGCGTGGAGCGGCGAAAACCTCAACTCGGCCATGTGCGCGCTCTTCCAACTCGACACGGAGTCGCTGGAGCTTCGCGCTACGCTCGAACTGTTTGCGCACATCGCCAAGGAGCCGTGCTTCAATACGCTTCGCACGCAGGAGCAGCTTGGCTACCTCGTGTTCTCTGGCATCATGCGCACCGAGGGCATCGAGTACTTCCGAGTGCTCATCCAGTCTAAGGTTGCGTCGCCGGCGCTCGTGGACCAACGCGTCGAGTTGTTTCTCGTGCGCTTCCGCCAAATGCTGGCGAAGATGACGGCGCGCGAGTGGGCGCAGCACGTGAACGCGGTCGTCAAGGCGCTGCGCGAGAAGCCGAAGCGCGAGAGTGAGGAGTGTATGCGCGCGTGGCGGGAGATCGCGAACGAGACGTACTGCTTCGACCGACGCGAGCAGGTGGCGACCCGAGTTGCGACGCTGCACATCGCGGACGTGCTCGACTTTTTCGACCGGTTCATCGGTCGCGGCGGTGAAAAGCGCAGCAAACTGACAGTTGGCGTCTACGGCGCAAAGCATGAGCTCCCGGAGATCGAGAGGGACAGCAGCAGCGGTGTTGGTGGCGCCAGCAGCGGCGTTTCTCTCGCAGCTGCGGTTGCGCTGCAGTCCGCGACGAGTGCTGGCAAGGACGGTGCTCAACGCTTGCACTCGATTCGCGACGTGGACGCGTTCAAGCACTCGATGCCGCTGTTCCCGGAGCGTGCGCGCGGCGCTCTCTCGCGTTCGTCCTCGGCTGCTGGTGCCAAGCTCTGATGCAGGTTAGTGAGATCGCCGATTCGAGGCCGGATGTTAGACTAACGAGGTCTCGAGAGTGGTGCGTCCACATTCGCTCCGCGGCTTCATCATCAGCACAATCGCAAACGGGTGCACGCACCCGCCACCAATTTCAGAACGTCGGCCCTGTGTGTGAAGATGAATTGCTGCAATAACCGATGCTGGCACCTGTGGCAAGGAGCTCCTGCTTGTAGCGCCACTGGCCTAGGTCTGAACGATAGGCAATGGGTAAGGAAAAACCTTACACAATGTGCGGTCAGTGCAGCTGTAATACCACTACGCCAGTACATTCCGTGGACAATTTCGCTAGCTGTAGGCGCGGAGGTCGTCACAAAAGGCGCGCTTCATCATGCTCAGAGAGCGGTCGTCGCTGCTGGAGGTCTTGCATCGTCTGACTCCGAATTCCTGAGAGTTCGCGTTGTTGCTGTGCAACAACACCAGCGATACAACCTCACCCGCCATCGCAGCAGCGGTCCCAAGACACTCTCCCCGCCAGCAGCCACGATTGACACGAAGTTGTCGTCGTTCTGTGCCAGCAGCTTCAGCGCACATGCTGCAGCCTCCTTCTGAGGGTCAGTGCCGTTACGCACCATCGCCACCAATGGAACAATGGCGCCGGCGGCCACGATCGAGACCTGGTTGTCTCGATTGACCGACAGATTTGCCACTGCATACGCAGCCTGGGTTTTCTGCTGACCCGTACCTCTAACCACCAACGCCACCAATGGATCGACGCCACCTGCAGCTGCGATTGAAACCCGGTTGTCTGGATTCGCCGCGAGGAACTTAAGCGCACACGCTGCTGCCCCCTTCTGGTAGGCTGTACCGTCCCGAACCAGTGCCACCAACGGACCAACAGCGCCTGACGCTGCAATGGATGCGCGGTTGTCTGCGTTGAACGAGAGATTCGCCAAAGCCGCTGCCGCAGCGTCCCTCTGAGGATTGTCGCCGTTGCGCACCAGCTCCGCCAACGGATTGACGCCGCCCGATGCAGTGATCAAGACCTGGTTATTCGCGTTGAGCGCCAGAAACCTTAACGCATGGGCAGCATGGAGCCTGTGACCGCCTGTTCCATCGCGCACCAGCGCCACCAACGGACCAATCCCGCCCGATGCTGCGATCAAAACTTGGTTGTCCGCATTGATCGCGAGCCACTTCAGCGCACATGCCGCGGCCTCTTTCTGAGGATCTGTGCCGTCCCGAACCAGTGTCACCAACGGATCAATGGCGTCTGCAGCTGCGATCGAGACTTGGTTGTCTGCATTTACCGAGAGATTTGCCAGCACAGCTGCGGCAGACCTTTTTTGAGGATCCGTGCCAATTCGTACTAAGGCAACCATCAACGGGATCCCGCCTTCTTCCGTGATCGAGACTTGGTTGTCCACGGTTGACGAGAGAATTTGCAGCGCACACGCTGCTGTCTCTTTGATAGCATCCGAGCCTTCGCGCAATAACGCTGTTAAGAGTCGGATGCTGCCTGCCGCCGAGATCTGTGCCCAGTTGTGTTCATTCAGTGATAGCCTCCCCAGCGCGAAAACTGCCGCCAGTTTTTGGTCTTCGGTTCCGCGACGGAGTAGCGCCACGAAGAGATCAATGCCCCCTGCTGCCACGATAGCGACTTGGATATCTGCGCTCTCCGCGAAGTTCCCTAACGTAGTTGTCGCCTGCACTTTTTGATGATCTGTGCCATCACGTACCAACGCCAGCAAACTTCCAATAGCATCGTCCCCAGCAATCAGCTCGAGGCAATGCGGTACCGCCGATAGGTTCTGTAGCGCGCATGCCGCCGCTTGCTTCCCAAGGCCTTTGCCATCGCGCAGCAGCGCTATCAACGGACGAGAACCATCGGCTGCCGCGATCAGTGCTCGGTTGCCCGCGTCAACCGAGAGATTTGCCAACGCGGCGGCGGCTGGCGCTTTCTGCAAGTCGATGCCGTCGCGCACCAACGCCACTAACGGTTCGATGCCGCCTGCTGCTGTGATCGAGCGACTGGTATCCTCGTTCAGAGCCAGGCTTTGCAGCACATGCGCTGCCGCCTTCTTCTGCAGATCCGTTCCATCTTGAACCAGCGCCACCAACGTACGGATGTTGCCTGCATCCGCGATCGAAGCTTGGTTGCTTGTGTCAGCTAGGAGACTTGCTAATGCATCCACAGCCTGCATCTTCTGCCAATCAGTGCCTGCACGCGCCAGATCCACCAACGGAGCGACGCCACCAGCTGCCACAATCTCTTCTCTGTTGTCCGCGTTCAGGGCAAATAGCTTCAACACGAATGCTGCTACCACCTTCTGCGGATTCGTGCCGTCCCCAACCAGTGTGAGCAACGGACCAATAGCCCCTTCGGCCGCAATAGAGACTTGATTGTCCGCAATGATCAACAGGTTCGCCAACCCATACGCGGCGTGAACCTTCTGCGTGTCTGTTCCGTCGCGCACCAGCGCCACCAACGGACCGATGGCGCCTGCCGCAGCGATCGAAACGCGGTTATCCGCATTGACCGCGAGAAACTTTAGCGCACATGCCGCGGCCTCTTTCTGGTAATCCGTACCATTTCGCACCAGTGCGACCAATGGATCAATGGCGCCTGCGGCTGCGATCGCGACTTGATTGTCCGCATTCATCGAGAGGTTTGCCAGCGCAGCCGCAGAAGCCCCCCTTCTGCAGATCGTCGCCATCGCGCACGAGCACCACTAACGGACCAATGCCGCCAGCTTGCACAATCAAGGTTTGATAATCCGTGTTGAGCGCCAGGCACTTCAATGCGAGGGCTGCATGAACCTTCGTAGGGTCTGGTCCACCGCGCAGCAGCGCCACGAACGGACCAATGGCGCCTGCTGCAGCGATTGAGGCGTGGTTGTCCGCGAAACACGATAGATTTGCCAACGCAGCTGCTGATTTCTCTTTCTGGCTGTCGGTCCCGTCGTGCGCTAAGCTCACCAAGAGCGGAAGGGCCCCCGCTGCAACAATATCTGCGGCATTCATCTGGTTTTGGGATGAGAGGTTTCCGAGTGCGCGCGCTTCCCACGCCTTCTGCGCCTCTCCTCCACACGCGAGGATATTGATGATGCCTTGAACCTCGCGCTCATCCGACTGCACACCTCGGTTGAAGTGGACAGCGATTAGCCGCTCCGCAGTGAGTGTCATCATGCGCTCGTTGCGACTTCTCGCCAACGTTAGCAGGCTCAACAGCGCTCCGCCGCGACTCGCAACACGATTCTGGAACGACTTGACCGGGATCTCGCCACGAACCGATTGCCACAAGTTCGGCATCGCCAGGTTCTCGACCAGCGAGGACAGATGCACGACTACGGCATCGATTGTCACGCGCTCCGTCGGGTCAGTGCGGCACATGCGCTCAATCAATCCCCATTCGGGACTAGCGATCTCCGAAGGCTGCTTGAGTCGCTCGCCTCGCTTTACTAGGAATTTGACAACGCTATCGTCCAGCGCACCCCACGGAAACAAGCCAGTCAGGACCTCGACCATCACCATCGCGAAGGAGTACACGTCGGACGCGAACGTCGACATCTCGCCCTGAAGACACTCCGGTGCTTTCCATCGATACGCACCAAGCGCGCCTCCCGCAGACGCCGATTGAGCGCCTTTCGTCGACGCGCTCAAGCCGAAGTCGGCCAGCTTCACGACGTTGTCCGCACCAACCAAGATGTTGTTCGCCTTTAGATCGCCGTGCACAATGCCGCTGTCGTGCAGATACTGAAGGCCCAACGCCGCGTTCAGCAGGCTGTACCATATCAAGTACGGGTTTCGACCTTCTCGGGCGAGCTACTTATCCAAGTTGCCGCCGCTGGCGTACTCGCACACGAAGAACGGGTCGCCGACGTGGCACGCGCCGTACATCTTGACGACGTTGATGTGGTTGAGCTGGAACCACGCATCCGCTTCACGACGACACTCGTCGCGCACCTTCTGCCGATTGTCAGCGCCACAAAACGCGCGCTTTACCACGACTGGCGTGTTGAACCACTTTCCGAATTGGACAGCGGCGAACGCGCCTGCCCCGAGCTCCTCTCCACCGGCCTGGAAGTCGACCTCAGACCGCGGAACGAACCAGCGAGGAAGCTTATTACGTGTTTCCCCCAAGTCGGGATGACGCTGCGCTAGCTCAAGCTCAATGAGCGCGTCCGCTTCAGCTTGCTCGTCCCCTCTCGCTTGGCAAGTAAAGCCGTCCTCACGACCCTGCTGAGCGGCTGACGACGCAAGATGGTCGAGAACTTGCTGCGAGTTCGACTGCTGGATAGCGTACATGGCGTCCCACTGCGGCTTCCAGCGATGCACAGCGGACGAGTCGTCGAGCCCATGCTGTTTGACCAGCCGATCGAGATCCACGTGCAGCGAAAACACACTGGCGGGGTCTCGAAGTCTCATACTGAGCGCACTCGACGCGTACGAATCGAAGCTAGAAACCCCGCACGAGTCGAAGCGAGAATGTGCGTACGAGCGCACCGAATCGGCTTGCGATTTGTGCTTCAAGAACCGGTAGAAACGCGCTAGCACGTTCAGCAGATCACCGACCGACACTTTGCGGAGCGTTTGCCGCGCATCGATACAGCCAAGCTGGGCGTAGATGTCGGCGAGCCGAACATGGAAATCCTTCGCGAGGCGATCCGGCTTCGACATTACTTCACACTGAAGCACGACGTCGGCGACCGCCATGCCCTGAAGTGTCGGCAGTGTGATGCGCCCAATATCGACGACCCCGTTCGCCTCGTCGAAAGCTTTGCCGACACTATCAGCGTCGCGATTCTGAAATGACTGGGGTCGGATTCCCGCGATCTCACGCATAGAGTGGAGCACACCCAAGATCGCACTTGTCGGCTCCGCTTGATAACCACGGATTTGCTCGAGAACCTTCCATTCCGCCTCGTTGGCAAACTGTGGACGCGTCAGCGGGATGGAAGCGATGCGGTCACCACCACCCACCTGTGGAGTGTTCAGCAAGCTGTGGTGTCGGTCGACGCCCGTTTGATCGGCTCCCGTAAGCGACGCCACATCGCGTAGAGTGCTCAAGGTGACTAGGCCAAGCGCCAGAACGTCGGACGAGCCCATTCGAGCTCGATCCGATTCTACATCAGTGACACGAGCGAGCTCTTCGACCGGCATTTTGGATGCGACGTCACCGCAGCGGGGTGCCCCAAGCTCGCGCAGTCCGGTGCCGAGTAACAGCGCCTTGTCTTCAAACTGAGCGCAGAACACTAAGTCGGTGTCCAGGTGCTCGCACGCGAGCCCTCGCTCGTGCAGGTACTGCAGACCCAGCGCAACTTCGTACAGTCGGCACCACACCTGCTGTCGGTCAACAGGGCCTTCTTTTTGACCCACGACGTGAGCGCCGTGGTTAAACAAGGATCGCAATTTCTCGTGGGCGACGAAGAGCTGGGAGCCAACGTGGCACGCACCCAGGAACTTGGCCACGTGCGGGTGGTTCAGGCGAGACCACGTGTTGGCTTCCTTGATAAGCCGCGCCTGGTCCGAGTGATCGGGGATGAACAAGTCGTTTCCCCACCGCGAGAGTCCGAACGTGGCTCCAAACTCGAACGGCGCTACGAACCACGACGGGAGCGTCATCATAACCATGTTGGTATGTCGTGCCACCAGTCGGAAGGTCTCGTTCGTCGTCGCGACCTCCTGCGCTGTCAAAACGTCGTCCCCGTACTTGTCGATAGCGAATCGTAGCAGCGTCAGCAATTCTTCTTGCTTGCCCTCGTCTTCCAGCTGGACAAGAGTCAAGGCCAGCTCTGGATCGAATTCATAACCAAGACCATCACGATCGCCACCACAGCTATCCATAACTCGACGAAGCGCCTCCAGCAACTTGTCGTAGCCCATGATGCTTACAGTGCGCTCTTCGCTCAGCGCCTCCTCCCACTCGCTCAACTCTCTCGGTTCGTCCGCGCCGCTCGCTGCGCCGATGGTGTCCAGTACTCCGTTCAGCCGCTGTGCTGCCGCACAAAGTGGCCGGTCTGCGCCAGTCGCAGCAGCGCCGACTCCTCCTTCTCGTACGTCTGCATCTCGTCGCGCATGCTCTCGGCGCTCAGCAGCAGTCTGACGAGCGCGTGGTCCAGTCGGCCGTTGTCCAGCTCCTCGACGAGCCGGCGGAAGCAGCGGTAGCGCGCGGCGGAGCGGTCACCAAGGCGGTCGGGCGTCGTCTTTGGCTCACCGTCCGGCCACTCGAGCGACCAGCGGTCCATGGCGGCATCCCCAGGGAACCTGAATCCGAACTGGTTCGCGGTGCTCGCGCGCCGTAGTGAGCGGATTCCGGTCGATGTCTCACATCTGAGACCCCACGAAGCGAGTGAGTGATGATTAATGTGTACCTACCAAGTGAGTGTTGGTCAATGGGTACACAACTTGGGGTCAGCGCGACGCCGGTACAATATCTGGGGGCACAATATAGTGATGGGGCGCTCCATGTCTTCTTAGCCGCCATCAAACGCACGCACTGTCCTCCATTCGCGGCGTCATATGCTTCTTCGCGATGGTGCGCTTGGCCATCGCCTTGTTGTCGGGGGCCACGCCGAACTCAATCTGTCGTGGCCATCCTAGACGGCGGTGTCAGTGAGTCCGATACGGAGGGATCGTGTGGTGGGGCGCTCTCTCTTGAGACGTGTGGAGAACCTGCACACCCCTCTGCGCATCCCGTGAATGGGTCCTCCACAGAAGCACCAGTGATGACGGGTCAGAACGTCACCAAAGCGGTCGTGCGCATCGAAGTGCGTCGCCAGTGGCCAACGTGCCGTGTACGCACTCGGTGGGCGGCTGCATCTACTCAACCAGTCATCGTTCGAACACTACGGCTGCAACATGCTGCGCTAGTCTTGGGAGTGCCGAAAACGAGACGCTGGCTTGTGATATGGTACTTATAGCCCAGCAGCACCCAGGATACGACGCTGAAGCTATCGTTGTTGCCGCATCCAGTACTAATCAGCAGACTGCCGTCGACTCGGACACTTCAATGCAATGCCCCCTCACGCAGGGCTAACATCTCGGGCCGTGAGCGGGCGCTCTGCCCTCCTGTGGGCTGTCCTGCACATCAAACGCCGTGGGCAATACCCGGCGCGTCGACTACTCGAGCTGCACAAGTTTGTCGCCACGACTCCGCTCTGGCGGGTTGTCGTGGCCGTCGTGATCACCCCACTGCCAAGTCTCCTCACCGTCACGCTGTTCAAAGTCGTGCACTTGCGCCCGCCAAGCGCTGGTCTGGACGGCAACCGAAGCTTCTACGTCCGGGAATTTGTCACGTACTGCGTCTTGGGCGCCTGCCTGCTGCAGCAGGTCTCCACGGAGGCTGGCCCAGCTTTTCCCCTCTCGAAAACGCGCGCCGTGGCTATCGCAATGATTTTGGCGGCGGTCAGCACCAGCCTGACGTACCTGCTCGCCTTGACGATCGGCTTTCCGGTACCGTTCACGATGCAGATGTGCGCGCCGAGCCACTTGCTGTTGCAGACGCTGGCCTTGATCATCGCTAGGCGTGCCCAGCTCCTAGCAAACCCCAGCGCGATCCGTGACGTCCCCAGAGGCAGCATGCTCTTCGTGCGTCAGGCGTCGATGATCCTCGTCTACCCCGTCTACTACTACGCGTTCACGCTTGTACCGGAGGCCAGCGTGATCCGCCTCGCTTTCTTGTGTCTGCTCCCAGTGCTCAAGGTCATCGACCGCCAGCTCTTCTGTCACGTGAGCCGGAAGACGGAGAGCGGGGTCGAGTACGTTCCGCTGCTCGTAGTGTTCAACGCCGACGTCATGGGCTGCCTCTTCACGGCCTTCTGCATGCAGTACAAGCCGTCGGTGGCCATGGCGGTTGCCTTCGCAGTCGCCAAGCTGTTCCAAGCCTTGCTGCTGCTGCGACAGACCAGCGCCGACGCCCGGGAGGTCCTGGCGCTGCGACATCGCGTCCGCCACCACCGACAAGCCCAGCGCTTCGCCCTCTATACATCAAGCGTCCTTGGCCACGTCGACGCTCGTAGCGTTGTTGACGAAGCTGCGGATGTCTGCGCGCGAGACCAACACGGCAGGCCGTCCTACGACTTGCAAGCGACTCGAGAGCAAACAGCTTCGCGTGGCTGCTGTTTCAAAACGAGGAATTGCTGGTTTCGAGCTCCGCGGGTGGTCCCGATCGTTTGTAGTGCAGACGCCGGCGTTGTAGCGAACCGACCTGCGAACCGACCAGTCAAGACAGTGCCAGCTGCCAGCGAACTACCCGAGACCTCCGAGCTCGAACGCCTGGAGCGCGAGTACGCCGATGGCGTGAGGGAACTGCTCTACGTGACCGAGTTCACGGTCCTTGTCGAGTACGTCGAAGTCGTCGTCCCCTCCTGTACTGTACGTGGTTGTGTCTCCATCCCGACCTCTCTCTCTGATGGGCTCTCACGTCTCTCTCCCCTGTTCAGGTCTGTACCTGCTCGTCATGTTCCACATGCCCAACCGCGTCTACTACGCGTAGTTCGCCGACATGGACGCACGGCATGTGCAGCTCGCCGTCACCAACGTGCTGCTCTACACGGCGGCCGAGCTGGTCTCGCTCTTGATCGTCCACTTCAACTTGAAGCGCCTGCTTCGAGTCTCGCCCGTTCGCCAGCTCGCCTTTGTGCTCACGCGGCAGGCCGTGCACGCCCAGTCGCTGCTGCTGCTCTACGCCGTGTACTCGACGCAGCCTCGCTCGACCACTTCGGTAAGCTGCACTGGGCGCGAGACCACTGCAAGCATCGGCTCTAACGCTTCGAGTTTGCAGGCAACGACTACTCGTTCGCGTTCGCGTGGCTGTCAAACACATCGGCAACTGCCCATTAGTCCCAAAGCAACGCCAGCAACGCGATACTTACAGCTCGGACGGACGACTGGGAACGCAAACTTTTCAACATGACATTCAACCGATGGGGAGCAGTTCGAGTCGCGATCTGGGGCGGCGCCTACTACTTTTGCATCACGCGCGTCGACCGATAGGTGAAGTCTTGTAAGAACTCGCGCTCGCGGTCGACCGAGTCGAGCATGCGCCACTCGGGCGTGTCCACTGGCACCTGGTTGATAAACTCATTGTCCACGTACTTGGCGTCCGCGTCGTCAATCACGTCCGGGACCCACTCGGGCTGGATCTTCTTGCGCTGCAGCGCCTCCCAGTCAATGCCCTCGAAGAACGGGTGGTTCATGATGGAGAACGGCACGGGCTCGTTCGCGCCGAGCCGCTTGGTCGGGTCGCGCTCAATCAGGCCCGTCAAGAGCGACTGCACCTCTTCCGGCAGCTCCGGCGGGACGAACAGGTAGCCCTCGCGGATGTTGCGGTACATGATGGCCTTGTTCTCGTCCTTGAAGGGCGTGCGGCCGACGTACATCTCGAAGATCAGGATGCCGAGGCTCCACCAGTCGCACGACTGGTCGTACTCTACGGGGACCTCGTTGCGCTTCTTGCGGCCAGAGTCGTCGTCGTCCACTGCCGCGAGCACCTCGGGCGAAATGTACTCGGGCGACCCGACGAACGAGGTGGCCTTGCCGCCGTTGGCCTTGCGCGACAACCCAAAGTCCACGAGCACGACGTGTCCGTCCTTGGCGATCAGGATGTTCTCGGGCTTGAGGTCGCGGTAGATGATGTCGAGGCTGTGCAAGTGCGCCAGGCCGGCGACCAACTCGGCCGCGTACAGCTGGATGCGGCCGGGCGTCAGCTTGAGCTCGCCGCTTTGGTTCAGGTTGAAGTGGTGGCGCAGGTCGCCGCCGTTGAAGAACTCCATGCCCATGTACACCTTATCCTCGTTCTGGAACGCGAAGAGCAGCTGCGCGACGAACGGATGGCGCACCTCGCGCAGCATGTCGCGCTCGATCTTGGCGTTGCGCCGCATGCTCTCGTCCATGCCGATCTTGCTGATGATCTTGATCGCGAACACCTTGCCGTCCTTGCGCGCCGACAGCACGCGGCCGTACGAGCCTGTGCCGAGCACCTTGAGCAGCTCAAAGTCCTCAATCCGGAGCGACGACTTGGACTTGCCGCGGTTCGAGTCGCCCGCCGTCGACCCGACCGCCGACGCGCCTAGGTTGATCTTGGACTGGCCGAGCCCCGACTCTTCTTCGTTACCTACGGACGCCGACATGACGGACCGAGACAGCGGGTCCTCGTCCGAGTCCTCGACCTCCTCGGCTTGGCCCGACAGGATGAGGTCGCGCTGCTGGATGGACGCCTTCTGCACGCTGGCGTCCAGGTGGTTGACCATGAAGCGGTAGTACTTCCACGTGCTGTTGGTGAAGCGCGTCTCGCCCGACACGTGCATGAGCACGCCGTTCTTGATGAGCGCCGTCCCGAGCAGCATGGCCTCCTCGGCCGTGGAGCACGTGACGCCGCCCTCCATGGGGCGGTTGGGTCCGTGGCACAGCATCCACTCGACCGCCTCCTTGCCCGTGATCACGCACGGGTGCAGCTTGAGGTACAGACTGCGGTCGCGGCTCGGCACCTCGCGGCGCATCTGCTCGCCGCACGTCCACAGCTGCCACAAACTCGGCTCGCGCACGATGCGGCTCGAGATGCGCACCTTGCCCTGCACGCGCTTCATTTTCCCGCCGGGCCGCAGCTGCAGGTCGTACCAGGCCACGCGCTCCTCGCCGCTCGTGTTCATGTCCTCGAGGCTGAGCAGCAGGCGGCCAAGGTCGTCCGCCTCGACGCGCCCCTTGTCCTTGCACTTAACCAGCAGGTACTTGGCGTGCACGAGGTTGCTCTGGATGCCGAACGTGTACTCCTCGGCGGCCGCGGCGGCGCCGATGCCCAGCGGCTGGTGCGCCTCGATGCGGCTCTCCATACTGCGCAGCACGGCCGCCTTGAGCGGGCTCCAGACCGGGTTTTGCTGCCGCAAGGGCGGCGTGCGCTGCTTCTCGCCCTTGATCTCGCGCATCTGGTCGTCCAGCAGCACCAGCGTGCAGTACGCGTTGCGCGCGCGGCCCGACTCGGGCGGCAGCAGGTCCCACGCCTCGATCGGCGTCACCTTGAGCAGGAAGCGCCGCTTGGCCTTGACGCGCGCCTTGCCGCCGTCGCCGCCGGTCGAGACGGCGCTCGCCGAGCTCTTGCGACTCATGGCGCGGCCTGAGAAGTATAGTGAGAGCAAGTCAGGCGATCCGACCTTTCCCTTCCCATACCATTACGATAGAGAACGTTCCCTACCGGAAGACGAGTGCATGGTGCGGCGGTCTGGCTTGGCGGCTTACTGTAGATTGGGGGGCGAATAAGAGGAAAGGCTGACACGCGCCCTACTGGTGGCTTGCTTCCCCTTACTTGGCGTTCTCCCGGGGCGTCCACCCGTGTGCGAGGAGCGAGTAGGGCGTCGCGGGAATAAGTCGCGGCCGGCGGTAGAACGAACGTCGACTGACGGACTAACGACGGCGCCGACAAACAACAAAACAACCGGAAAAAAAGTAGGTCGGGAAGGGGGGGGGAGGGCGGTTGAGGGTGGGTTCTCACTTGGCTTTTGGGTAGAGCGTGGAAGAGGAGCACGTGGGGGGGGGGGGGGGGGGGGGGGGGGGGGGG
>JAADYG010000583.1:0-20385 GCA_023338115.1 Phytopythium boreale | reverse complement strand
CGAGCTCTTTGAGGCTTAAAATCGCTCCTTTCTCCGCGTCCGTCAACTCCTTGCCTCGCGGCATCTTTTCAAGTGCTGAGAGGTCTGTCAACGAACTGCCAAGTTCCCAGAGCCTTCAACATTCGAGAATATTCGTAAAGAACGTAAAAAGACGTAAAAACAACGCGGTTTTTACGATAAAAAACGCCGAAACTGTCAGCTCGTTTATATTTTTGCTTCAAAATTTTGCACCAACTTTTGATAAATTTTGAATTTTGAATGTAAAATGGCGCGAAATGGGGCAGGTGGTATATCAATCGTCTTGGTTTTTTATGGGCTTTCTTCTCATATAACTCTTTTTGCAAAACGATTTACGACAGATTCGGACCCGACCTCGTTTATACTTCTGCGCAGGACTGTACACCAACTAATAATAGATCACGACAACGATATGTTATGTATATATGATTAAATTGGTTGATAAGGCACGTTTTGTCTAAAGGTTACGCTTTTGATACATGATACCGAAAGTACATAGGACCTTCTATTAAGGTATGCAACGGTACCTAGTTGCCGAATTAGGGTGCTTTGGACGATTTTCGGGTTTACTTTTGGAAAACGGACGTTTTTTGGGATTTCCCCATAATAGAAAGAGTCATAAAAACGATTTATGGAGCGCTTCCAGGTGAGCGACAGCGACACGATCTGTCCAATCAGAACGCGTCGTGGTGTGAACTTGGCAATTTCTTCAAGGCATCCAACATTTCAATAGCCGATGCGTGCAAACTTACTCAAGTCGTCCTCTTTTCAAAACCCGATAGCATTCGAAAACCCGATGCACAGTTTATACAATTATGCTTCAACTATCTATGCTTTTCCTCCGTGCGACACAATGTGAAGCCGCGCAAACGGGAATCACGCCCACTCGGGAGTCACTTAGTCAGGGTTCTCGATTATCTAAAAAATCGAGCGATAATCTAAAAACTTTGAAAAAAGCACCCCGTAAATAAAAAAGTAGGTACGGCTCCTTACTAAAATCAAGTGGCTTCAGTGGTGTTCTAAACACTTTTATACTTCCCGCAAGCCAAACGGACTTTTACACGCCCCATACTGGGCGCTCATATTGGGTTTTATTTATGGATTTCAAAAAAGCAGGAAGTGTACCAACTGGAAAACCGCTAGCATTAAAAACGCTGAGAGAATTCATCCAATCACCGCACCCCATTACGCTCTTCACCCTCGTCAACCAAGAGCGCAAATCTAAAGTCCGACCCCCACGCACCTGGGCTATGATGCTGCTCGCGCGCCGCTCGGCCGCGTACCTCCGCGCCTCGCGCTCGCTGTCGGCCGTGCGCCCGGCGTCGCTGCTGTCCCCCCGCTGGCTGTCCACGTCCGCCTCTTCCGACGACGAGAACCCGCTGCTGGAGTGCGTCCGCGCGCGCACGCTGCCGCCGTTCGAGCGGCTGCAGATCGAGCACATTGCGCCGGCCGTGCGCGAGGCCGCGGCCGACTACACGCGTGACCTGCACGCGCTGGAGCAGTCGCTTGCCGCAGTCGTGGAGAAGAAGCAGCCCGTGCGGTGGGAGGACGTCGTGGACCCGCTGGAGCTGCAGAGCGACCCGCTCGCGCGCGTCTGGGGCGTCGTCGGCCACCTCATGAGCGTGCGCAACTCGGAGGAGCTGCGCAAGGCGCACGACGCGCTGCAGCAGCTCGTGATCGAGACGTTCACCGAGGCGGCGCAGAGCAAGACGCTCTTCGATGCGCTCCAGGCCGTCCGCAGCGACAGCGCGCAGTGGGAGGCCCTGTCGCTCGCCCAGCAGCGCGTGGTCGAGCTGAGTCTGCGCAGCGCCTCGCTCAGCGGCGTCGGGCTCGAGGGTGAGAAGAAGGAGACGTTCAACAAGCTCAAGCTGCGCGCCGCTGAGCTCGTACGTTGGATGTTTGCATTGCACTGCACGGGCTGCTGCTGATGATGATGGTGACGATGCTCACGTCTACACATTGTGTTGATTTCTGTCCGAGCTATAGAGCACCAAGTTTGCGTCCAACC
Organism: Phytopythium boreale; assembly: GCA_023338115.1. Taxonomy (NCBI): domain Eukaryota; phylum Oomycota; class Peronosporomycetes; order Pythiales; family Pythiaceae; genus Phytopythium; species Phytopythium boreale. Next base: position 18,359 of record JAADYG010000583.1, on the reverse strand, counting down.
TGCTGGACGCGACCAAGGCGTACGCGCTGGTTGTGACCGACAAGAAGGAGCTCGAGGGCCTCCCGTCGTCGCTGCTCCAGTTCTTCTCCCAGGTACTACCGCTGAGTGTTTAGTGCTGCGTGTGGTGACGATGATAGGTCACGACTTACCTGTTCCGCTGCTCATGCACACTCACAGAACGCGCGCGAGGGCGGACACGCCGAGTCGACGGCCGAGAATGGGCCGTGGCGCATCACGCTCGACCCGCCGTCGTACGTGCAGTTCATGAAGTACGCGACCAACCGGTCGCTGCGCGAGACGCTGTACCGCGCGTACGCGACGCGTGCCAGCAGCAACGAGGTTGCGAGCGACGCCAAGAGTGCTGACCGCAACAACGAAGGCATCATCGACGAGTTGTTGAGCGTGCGGAAGCAGATCGCGTCGCTGCTGGGCTTTGACACGTACGCGGACGTGAGCCTGTCGCGGAAGATGGCGCCGAGCGTCGCGGCCGTCGAGAAGATGCACACGGATCTGCGTGACAAGTGCCTGGAGATGGCGCGGGAGGAAGTGCGTGAGGTGGAGGCGTTCGCGGCGGCCAACGGCGCGGAGATCGACGGCATGCTCGCGCCCTGGGACCTCGCGTATTGGTCGGAGAAGCTCAAGGCGGAGCGGTTCCTGTTCACGGACGAGGACGTGAAGCCGTACTTCCCGCTCGAGCGCGTGCTGGACGGTCTGTTCTCGCTCACGTCGCGCCTGTTTGGGGTCACGATCGAGGCCGCCGACGGACAGGCAGAGGTGTGGCACCCGGACGTGCGCTTCTTCCACGTGCGCAACAACATCAAGGGCGACGCGGACGAGGGCGAGATCATCGCGAGCTTCTTCCTGGACCCGTACTCGCGCCCGAGCGAGAAGAACGGCGGCGCGTGGATGAACTCGTGCGTGGACCGCAGCCGCCTTCTCGGCCCCAAGGAGCAGGGCGGCAAGCGCAACCCGGTCGCGTACCTCATCTGCAACCAGTCGCCGCCCGTGGGCGACGACACGCCGAGCCTCATGACATTCCGCGAGGTGGAGACGCTGTTCCACGAGTTCGGCCACGGCCTGCAGCACATGCTGACGCGCGTGCTGTTCGGCGACGTGGCCGGCATCAACGGCGTCGAGTGGGACGCCGTGGAGCTGCCGTCCCAGATGATGGAGAACTTCTGCTACGACCAGGGTGTGTGAGCGTGAATGATGCGTGTAGCGGATGCGATACTACGTGGCGGATACTAACGTGCTTCTTATTCTTTTCGCACAGCGACGATCGCGTCCATCAGCGGCCACTACCAGACGGGCGAGCCGCTGCCGGCCGAGCTGTTCGCCAAGCTCAAGAGCGCGCGCAACTTCATGGTGGCGACGGCCATGCTGCGGCAGCTGGGCTTCGGCGCGCTCGACATGCACCTGCACGCGCGGTACCAGCCGGACAGCGACGAGTCGCTGTTCGACGTGCAGCGCCGCGTGCTGTCGCACTTCGCGGTGCTGCCGCCGCTCGAGGACGACCGCTTCCTGTGCTCCTTCAGCCACATCTTCGCGGGCGGCTACGCGGCCGGCTACTACAGGTGCGTGCGTGTCCATATCTCCCCAACTAAGAAACGGAGTCGTTGCCGTTTCTTAGTTGGCGAGCGGCTTCTTTGCTGCTTGGTGCCGCGCATTACTGACGCACGCGCTGCTTCGTATTATTTGGTCCGCGGACCCGCCCGTGTCTTTGATGCGCTCTCGATCGTGTCTGTCTGTCTATACCAAACAGCTACAAGTGGGCCGAGATCCTGTCGTGCGACGCGTTCGGCGCGTTCGAGGAGGCGGCGGCCGACGGGCCCGAGGCCGTCCAGCAGGTAGGCCGGCGCTTCCGCAAGACGGTGCTCGGCCGCGGCGGCGGGCAGCACCCGCTCGAGGTCTTCGCCGAGTTCCGCGGCCGCGAGCCGTCCATGGAGCCGCTGCTGCGGCAGTACGGGCTCGCCGCCAAGTAGAAAGGATCTACCGCAGGCTTCCGGCCATGATACAGTACTGTACTGTACATGCCGTCATCGTCATTGAAGATCAGACCACGTTGAGCTTGAACTTCCCTACACCGCTGCTACAGTATGAAAAAGAACCATCAACGTTAAACTGGATGGCGCGCATGACCCGGGGGCGACCACTGTTTGGTCGCACGGTGTCTGCTGGTCGCATCGCGATTGATGGATGGAGGAGAGCTCCTTCGGCGCTGATTCGTTCCTTCCACGCGCCATACCCAGCGCCCCACTGTATTGTACGCGCCGTCCTTACTGTATGGACCAGTCGGTGACTGGTCACCGGTGTGTAGACACGGCGGGCGACAGGGCCGGCGGCCGCCTGGCCCGCAGAGGGGATGGCGCGTCGTGAATTCCCCGTAAACGGCAACTTCAGCGCGCGGCAGAGTTTAGCGCGCCGCCCCAAGCACCACGCGCCGCGACGGAGTCCTCTCTTCATGCGCGGCATCATGACGGCTTGGCCAGTTGGTCGAGGGGTCCCATACTGTGGGTAAATCTAGTACACAGTACAGTATCCCTCCCAGTGCATTGAAGATGCAACACCTTCAATGCGTTTGTACTGGAAATTGTAGGGACCTGCTGGGCGACAGGTGGGGAAGAAAAGAAACGCAACTTCAAGTTGCGCTTTCAACTTCCGCACAGGCACGCAACGATGGCAGCCAAAGTCTCACAACCGTATGCATTATTACAGGTCGGCGGTAAAGCCACGAGCGAGGGTTAACCACTATACCACTGCAGCACGCACGTTCTGGCGATGTGACACCACCTTCAACCATCATCTACCGCGGCATATCAGTTCCCGCAGGTACATGTTCGTTTTTTTTTCTCGCTTGACCACAGCATGAGCGACGAGCGCGTGCTTCTCGCGCCGCGTGGATTGCCAGTGTACTGTATACAGTACCGGAATAGTAGATGGGAGGGGGAGGCGCATGGAAGCGCGGGCGGCGCGGGGGAAAAACGTGGAAGCCCCGCGGAACAAGCCCACGCAGGCGTCAACCTCGGGTTCCCAGCGATCATTTCCCGATCGGGTTCCGCTCCCCCACTACACACACACAGACACACTAGCAGCCGCTTCAGCCTCCACGTACGCGGCCACGTACCCACCCCGCTCTACGGCTCGAAGCACCAGTGAGAGGGTTCGCATTCGCATTCAGTCGCCGCGCCTGATCTATAAGGCGACTGCAACGTATACAACGCGCAAGTGACCAGCGAGCGGATCCGGTCGCTCAGTCCTGTAAGCCCAACCGTCACCGAAACGAAAGAAGAAACGATGCCGCTGCTCTCATCGCTGCCGCTGGCCGCCGCGCCGAGTCTGGGCGGCTCCTGGTGGGGCGGCGCGCAACGGCCGTCGGCCGCGGCCTCGCAGCTCAAGACGTACGTCGTGCTGACCAAGAAGAAGGACGCCGCGGGCAAGCCCAAGAAGCCGGCGCTGTCGTTCTTGCTGCCGGACGAGCTGCCCTCGCACCACCAGCAGTCGAAGCGGCTGGCGCGCCACTCGAGCCGCAGCAGCAACAGCAGCTCGTGCAGCACGGCGGGCAGCGACGACGACCACGACGAGGACGACGAGGACGAGGACGAGGACCTGGAGACGGACTCCGTCGACGAGAACGAACACATGCAGGGCTGCCTCGCGTACGAGTCGTACGCGGCGGTGGCGGGGCGCGCGCGCTCGGCGTCGCTGCGCTGGGAGGACCTGAACCGCCGTCCGCGCCTGGAGCTCGCGCAGCTGCTCACCCTGGCCGAGCAGAAGGGCGCCAAGACCAAGACCAAGAAGAGCTTCGGCTCGTTCCACAAGGCGCAGCGCGCGGTGCGCAGGGCGACCAACGCACACGACGAGCGCCGCGCCATGGGCGTCGCGCTCGCGCTCGAGATGAGCTTCGAGTTCCTGGCGCTCGACGAGCTGCAGGCGGCGTCGCACACGTGCCGCGCCTTTCACGACGTGGTGCTGACCTCGCGCGCGCTGCTCACGAGCATGTACGCGCGTCAGTGGCGCGCGAGCCGCCCGCTCCCGCGCGAGTACGCGGCGCTCCCGTTTGCCGACCAGCTCGCGCTCGTGACGCGCCAGAACGCCGGCAAGCCGACCGCCAGCGCGCTGTCGACGCGCAGCGCCGTCGAGCCGGCCGCCGACGGCTCGCTGCTGGTCACCAACAACTCGATGCTGCGCAGCTTTGCACGCGGCTCGATCGACTCGGTGCGCGGCGCCGAGCCGCTGCCGTGGCTCGCGTGCGCTCGCGCGCTGCACAAGTGCGTCGCGTACTACGAAGTGTCGATGCGCGGCTGCGGCAGCGTGGGCGTGGCGGCCGTGGCGGAGAACGAGGGCACGGCGTCGGCGTCGTGCGGCTACGGCTTCGGCTCGGAGGCCCACGTGGGCTGGACGGGCGTGTCGTACGGCTACCACGGCAACGACGGCGACTTCGTGTTCAACGACGGCTCGGCCGCGTACGGCGGCGAGTGGAAGCCCTTCGGTCCGTCCTGGGGCAACGAGCACGGCACGCAGCAGCACGAAAAGGCGGTGACGATCGGCTGCGGCCTGGATGCCGACAAGCGCGCGCTCTTCTTCACGCTGGACGGCAAGCTGGTGGGCCAGGCGCCCGTGACGCTCGCGGAGCCCGCGCGGTACGCGCTCGCGGTGTCGCTGCACTCGTTCGGCGACGCCGCCAAGCTCAACCTGGGCGCGGGGGCGTTCCTCTATGACATCGAAGGTTATTGTGCAAGTCCTTAGCCCGGCGGGTTGTTTCTCGGAGGCTGCTTGAGGCTGCCCGCCGCGGCGGCTGCTTGCGCTGTTTAGCTCTTTGTCTGGTTGCCTTTCGTCACTCACGCTGACGCTTGTCGTTCGCTCTCTTGGTGGTGGTCTGGGAGGACAAGAGAGAGGAAGGAGAAGGCGTTAGTGTCGAGTGGGAGGCGAGAGGCGACGGGACTTGGAAGGAGCAGACTGCAGCGAGCAGCCACGCGGCGGGCGGACTCGCAGACGGGAACAACTCCGCTCGGGCTAAGGGCTTGCACAATAACGGGACCTGAAAGTTGCATGCGAAGAAACGAGAAAGAACAATTGTCTTCGCGTTGCTTCCCCCCACGTGTAGTCAGCCAGTCGTCTTGGAGGAGGAGGAGGAGGAAGTGCATATCCGTGCGTGTCTTGAGTGTGTGAGCTCTTCTTTTGCATTGCTGCGTGCGTAATTCTTATGAAGAAAATGAACAACCAAGTGCTTCCGACGCGGCGTGAGGTGGTCATGGCCCTCTCGCGATGCATGCGTACATGTATCCATACCGGTCCCGATCAGCGACCGCTGCGCCATCACTCGAGCCCCCAAGTGTCACTGCTGTCGTTGTCGTCGGGCTCGTCCTGGTCTGCCATCGACGCTGGTGCTTGGTCCGGCACGATCTCGCAGTCAGTTGGCGCGTTCGGACTGCCTTCTCCCGCCGGGGGTGATATCGCCAAGCCGCCACCGTCTTCGCCGCCATCGTGTTGCTCTTCGCGACCTGTTAGTGTGCTGTCAGCGCTGGCATCATCAGCCGGCTCAACCGAAACAGGAGCGGGCGGAGGCAGAGTAGGTGGCACTTCCGTCTCTTCGGGTGGGGTCGGAGCTGTCACTGGTGTCGTGTGTGTGTCCGTTGAGTTTGAGAGCGAGTTTGCCATGGACGCCAGGCGAGAGCTCCGCCGGAGGAGGCCGATCACGGAGCTTGAGGCTGTCGGGGTGCCGTCGTCACCACTACCAGCGACATTCTTGGTCGAGATGCGCCGGGCGTTGCGGCTGATCTTCTTCGTGCCTTCCGTGATGGCTTCGTCGATGACACGCATCCACTCAGCCTTGGCGCTCGCGCTGCCGGCGAACACGATGAACGACTTGGTGGGGTTCTGGATGTGAAACGCGTGCTTGTGCATGACGCTGTTGGGCACGTCCGACACGCGCGTGAGCTTGAGGCGCAGCGAGTTGTGCGGGTTCCAGTTCCCCGACATGCCCTTATCAGCGCACAAGAGCTGGTCGTTGAAGAGGAAGAACCGATACACGCGGTTGCGCGAGCGGCACTTCTTGACGAGGTCGCCTTCGCGGATGAACTGCGTTGTGTCCTTGAGGTAGTAGCTGCTCCGGTTGATCCGGCGCAGCACGGAGCTTAGCTCCTGAGAGCGCTGTCGGTGCTGAATTGTCTCCTTCATTTTGTTGACAACCACGTGGATGTCGCCCATCGCCAGCCACGGATCATCCTTTGCCGCTGCATCTTCGACGCTGCGGAGCCATTCCTGTTGCCGCCGCCTCTGGAACGTGTCCTCACCGCAAGCGGCCGTGTTAGTATCGCTCGCCTCTTCACCATTGGCATCTTCGTCTTCCTCGTCTTCGGACTGCGACCTGGTATCGTCTAGCGCACTCTCGACCTTGTTCAGTAGCGTGCAGAACGCTTGTCGCTCGACGGACATGCGAAGGAACAGACACGTGGAGATGCAGAAGCGGAGGAGGTCTAGGCAGTGCATGGCCATCGACAGATCCGACCGGTTGTCGCCCAAGATGGACGTCGAAAGCGCGTGGAAGTAGAACCACACGCGCTCGAAGAGCAGCTTGATCAGGTCCGGACTAATGCACGCGTCCACACCGACGAACTGAAACATCACGTACGACTGCGACAGGTCCTTCATGAGCTCCTCCGACTGAGCCACTGACTTGGCCAGACTCACGCGGAACTTGCCGTTTTCGACGTCGCGCGCCGACAAACTTGCTTCACGTGAGGTCTTGGGCACGAATCGACTGCCTTTGATATGCATGGGATTGCGCAAGATGTCGTCGTAGATCTCCTCCAGGTAACGTCGCGGCAGGTCCTTCCCGTTGTCGATACCGCGGTTGTTCTTCACGAACTGTTCCTTGGACATTTTGTTCTTCTTCACCTGTGGGTTGTGCAGGTCCGTGTTGAGCATGATGATGGAGTACGCGATGATCATCGCTGTGTCTGCCGACGAGAACGAAGTCGGCGAGTCTTCGTAAAAGCACTGCGCGAACGCTTCCACCATCCGCTCGATCTTCTGTGCCTCCCCAGGAAGGCGGAACCCGCCGTTGGTGAGAAAATGACGGAGCGACTCGACCAATGTCATCCCCTCGAACGAGATCGCTCGCACATACGTCAGTCGGACCTGCACCTTGAAGTCCTCGTCGCCCTCGCCTAGATAGTCTCCGAGCTCTGTCTCGTCAAAGAAGTCGTGGTAGATGCGCAGGAACGAGGTGATGTCGCGTGGCGTGTCCTTGACAAAGTTCATCGCGACCAGGTACTCGATCGCCTTCTTCAAGCTCTTGGCTGACGAAATCTCCATTGCGCGCTTCAGTATCTGCTGGTTCCGCTTTTGAACCTCGTTCCGCATCCGCACCGACATGCTCCCAAACCGAACACCCATCGAACTGTTGCCACCCGCATGGGGACCGATCACTTTTTCGGTCGCAGCTGGAGACGCTAGCTGGGTGTTGGCTTTGTCCGAAGGCGCGAATGGATTATCACTCGGCGTTGCATCAGTTGGTGATGACGGAACCACGAAGGTGTCGTCGTCTTGCTCCCATCCACCAACCTCCATGGAAAGCAAGCGAGTGCGGGCGTCGCGGTTGATGAGGTGCGTATGTCCGCTAGCGTCCATCACGCTTCTGGTGACCGCCAAAACGGTGGTGATGGCCTGGATCTGTATCTACAACCGCGACTGGTGATCGTCGTCGGGACTTGGCGGCGTGTTCGTCGTCGTTCCTTCAGCAATCGAACACACGGTGGAGCATAGATGCTCAAAGATCTTCCATTGCTGGACTCGATCTAGATCAAAGTTGAGAAACATCTCGACGATGTTGGGCGGGAGTTGGAACCACGGGAGAAGCTCGTGCATAATGTTGAGCTGGTAGTTGATCGCACACAGCGCTGGGCTTTTCAGGATGCGGAGAACAATATGCTCAAATACCAGAGCGAGCTCCACCTTGAGGTGGCGGCGGTAGTGGCTCCAAAGCGTCGATATCAGCACCAGATTGCCGCGGAAGGCGTCGTGGTTTCCGATCAGCGATGCCGAGTTGACTGTCGCGAAAACGAACCGCCGCACCACTTGGCCAAAGACCCGCTTCTCACGACTTGTTGCACTGGCTGCGAGGAGGACGACGTTGAGCGCCCTGAGAGAGTGATTGCCGGACCACCGGTCGTTCTCAGTCATGGTGTCACTCGCAGCGCTGGCCTTTCGATGAACGAGCTTGCTTAAAGTGATGACAAGTTGGAACGCATTCCTCTCATGCTAACGTTTGCAAAGCACGGATTGTCAATGAGCAACAATTATGACCAACGGTCAATCATTATGAGCGGTAGGTTTCTCACCGTTGTCTTTGCAAGCTTGTTCAAGCTTGCACTGATGTCCGAGCAAAACTGAGATGACTGGATAGATGCGTGGCTCTGTGACGAGGTCAACGCCACAAGAAGCGCACGAATTAGCCCAATAACATCATTAATTGCTGCCGATTGAATCAAACGAGCACGCACCTTGAAGCTGCCCAAGACGCTTTCCGTCGCTGCTGCAATTTCGACGCCAGTGCTGACGTCATCAACCAGAGTGCAGACGAATTCGCGCACCATGCCTTCGGAAGTAGAGTGCACTTCGACCTCATGGAGTGATTTTGGTGGTTGACGCTGAGCGTTTTCCGCCTCATACCGGTTCATGATCTTGTAAATCAGCTCGTCCTCCACAGACTTGACCACAGCGGAGTCGAAGTCGCCGATGAAAGTCAGGGCTTTCAATGTCGAGTGCAGAATGCTGGGGTTGAAGCCGCCAACGTTCTTCCGAATCACCTGGTGCACAGACACATCCAATCAGCATGAAACAATAGCTCTGGCACGGTCAAAGCGAAAACACCTCTCTAGTTGGTATATCGCAGTGGTTTTACCTTCCGGAAGAGTGGAAGTGCCAACACGAACCGCGACTTGACTGCTTGTTGGCAGCTGGATGTGACCCCGTCAATTATTACGCCAACGTGACTGCAGCTGGACTCCGGCTTGGCGTCGTCAAATATACCAGCGTCTAGGCACTGCGCCAGTACTTGAAAGGCGACCTCGGCCACCTTGCCGTGGCGAGTATAGCACGCCAACAAGATGGGGTACATGTAATACTCGAGCGTTGCAGTCCAATCCACTGCACAAGCGAGGACAGCGCGACATCAGCTCAACCAACCAGGAAATCTAACAAATTGCGAAGCAGTAAGTATACGCACACATGGAGACGTCGAAATCCACCTGGCGCGGAAGCATGGGTTCTGCCACTTCGTTGTCTCGGATCTCGCCAAGTTTCTGACAGTCGTTCGTCGGACTCATTTGCAACCCCGCCTTCAATGGCGACGCTCCATCTTTTGATGACGAGGTTGATGGCGGTCTTGGCGATCGAACCGCGTCATGCTGACTCAGCGTGGTCATGTGGAGCCATCTCTTGTGCAAATCGCTGATACAGCTCAGCTACGTTCAGTTGACGACTCGGTTAGTTCGTGTCGTGAACACGTAGCAGCAGCCAAGTACCGCTCACCTTCTTTTTGTAGCATATGAACACTTCCGTGCCTCCTGAATTGGAGTTCAAGTCAGCTACGTGACCATTGGGGGTTCGGTCAATCTTCGTGTACCTGTCCAGCACATTGCAAGCAAGACATTAGCGTACGCTCCTTGTGTGTCCCTTTCAAGCAGCCGTCAGCATACCCGTATGGGAGTCGATCGCCCTTCTTCGGGAACAGGACCATGACATCCACAACTGATGAGCTCACCGACCGCCGAAAGCACAGGTACACTTTCTCGCCTTGCGTTTCCTGTCATCACAACAAATAGAGGCAAAGTTAGACTCAATAAGCTTCAAGCGCACTTCTCTGGCAGACAGCTACTCGTTCACCGAGTTCAAATTGGCTGGAAATCCTCGTCTTAGGACGACTTCGTAGTCCGGAGGAATGAACTCGCCTCTCTCGGGGAAAATGGCGATGATTTCGCTGATCGGGGTCTTGGTAGCCGACGCGTCCCTACCTACACAGAGGTAGACAAACACTCCGCGTGCGCCTTTGTTCAAATCTGCACGCGTGCCGCTCGGAGAACGCTCCAACTACATAGTAATAAGCATACGCCAACGTTAGCGACGAACACGATGATAATATAGCGGCTATGAGCAGAGCAACCGATGAGTGCACCTTCGTAAAGCCCTCGGGAACAGGGTCGCCAGCGAAGATCACGGCGACGTCCGTGATCGGAGTGGCGTCGCCGTCGAGTCGTTGCCAGCGAGGAACTGCCTCTGTCCCAGACCTACAAAGGCAATCACGTGTGTTAGGCTAGGGCTCCGCTAGACACGTTCGAGGTGTTTTGATCTGCGATTTCCTGGACCTTACCCCGCGGGACTCGTGCGCCGGTGGTACCGGCTCCTTCCTTTCTCGATCGCCGCGGGAACCAGCGCCATCAGGCGTTCCTGGGAGCTTTTCGGCGCGCTCAAGCTAGCAGTACTGGTCGTCGACGTGACTCCGTTCTCATCAAATCCGTTATCCACGCTGGAGTTCCCACGACTGGCGATCGTTGGCGCCGGCAGGCGCGCCATCCGCTCCCGACATAACAGCGTCTCATGGCAGACCTCGTGTAGCATCTCAAAGGCGTCCTTGTCGCGCGCGCACTCGTGCTGGATGGCCTTGATCGCGGCGCGAAGTGGCGCTTCCTGCGGATTGTCGCGTTTCGGGGCGACCGCCGCCGCCGGCTCAAGCTGAAGGCTCACCGGAGGCGCGCCCGCATCCTCCACCAGTTCCAGCTCCAGCTCCAGGTTCAGCCGCCCCACGGGGGCGTCTGCTGCAGCCGCGGCAACCGCGCTCATGCTCCCGGTCGTCCGACGTATGTGCAACTAAAAAGAAAGGACGCGATAAAAGGGAAACTCCGCGTCGTGGGTCGGTCGTTCCAGAAAAGGACGCGGGCCGTTTCGGAGTAAGAGTGATGGTCACTGGAGGTTGAAGTTGAGGTCGCGCGAAGGTGACGCGAAGGCGATTCGATACAGCTCATGTACGCAAAATGCGAACGAGAAAGGACGCATGGAGTCGCTGGAAAGCGGCGGCGTCGCGACGAAGGATGGCGGCTGGCGCGCGCTGGAGCTGCGGCAGCGCGTCGAGAACCGCCGCCAGGTCACTGCTGGAGGCGCTGGCGTTGGTTTCGATGCGACATCGTCCCACCAGGCGCCTCTGTCGCCCTCAAGAGACTTGACGCTGACAGTTCCAGCGTCACCAACAAGCCCCGCGTCTGGTAGCGCGGGAGCCAGCAGTGTTTCGCTCCCGCGGCTGGCGCAAGCCAAACGCGAGTCGTTCGACATTAGCATGCAGATCCTCGACATGGAGACGCGGCATTACGCGACGCTGGCGTCTTGCGACCGCCAGTTTTCAGCCGAGAACGCTGTGCGGTACGTTCCTGAGTGTCGTTGAAGCAAAACATGTTGAAGGCGAGAGTAACGTGTGTGTATGCGCTTATCTGCACTAGCCTCCTGGGCTCGGACATCAGCGTTGTGCAGCAAAAGGTTCGCCAGAAGAACGCACAGTTGGAAGATTTGCACCGTCGGGTGCTTCGGCTTTCGAAGAGTCTCCATGATGCCTCGCCCGACAAAGCATTCGCAACGACAAAGCTGCGGCTTGACGAGGACATTCGCCAGCAGCACTTGGGGGACCAGAGTTGCTCATTCTGCGGGAAGCAGCTTCTATTGAAGACGATATCCCAGCACGCTAACAACTGCATTGACGCGGCGACGTCTTCCTCGCTGCCGATACTTCCTACGCCAAGCAACCAATCTCCTCACTGGATCCAAACTGCAAGCGCATCAACACCTGGCAGGTCGTCTGCAGTGGCCCTCCCCAGCATCCGAAGCGAGCCGATTCTCCCTCGTTTCGTGTCTCAGCCACCCAGAAACCTTCGAGTCGTGGAAGACGGCGTCGATCACCGCTCCATCCTTCTTGCGTGGGATCCACCGATATTCACAGGCTCAAACCCGATTATCGACTACGAACTGAGGTTTTCGACCCGCCGGACCAGTGATAAAGCAAACGACCGACAGGTATCCGTCGAGCCGCTGCTTCCCGTATTAACGTCAAGATGGTGCCTTCAAGTGCCGGTCGCGCCCAACCAGTTTCGTGTCGACGGTCTCGAGGCAACGCAAGAGTACTGCGATTTCCTGCTCTGCGCCATCACCATCAACGGAAAGAGCGAGGCCAGCAACCCGTCGACCTCCTCCAGACGGCGCCATCGATCGAGCCGACCCGGCCGCTGTTTCTCTGCTATGGAGCAGTCACAGCTGCCACCATCACGCTGTCGTGGATGGAGCCGCTCGACAGCGGCGGGAAACCGATTGTGGGCTACGAAATCACGTTCATCGAAGCAATCATGGAAGACAAGGACACGACTCGATTTGAAGACGGATTTCTGAACGTTGCAGACGTGGTGTACCGACCGAGAAGGATCCGCACATACTCCGCGTCGACAACGTTTACAATTACGGACTTGCTGAGCGGCAAAGAGCACAAGCAGTTTCGAGTTCGCGCGGTGAACGACGACGGCAAACCCGGCGAGTACTCGGGACCAATCGACTCTATCTTCACAATCGGTACGCATCGCTCAGTTTCTGTGGTAGAGTGCTTGCGGGATGGACGTGTGATGGTGACTAATTTGATCACCAATGTACTCAGTGCCCGGCAACGAGTTCAAGCTACTGGACGAACTGCAAGCCGCTGTGAACTCCAGGGCTCGGATCATCGATTCGCTGTTCTTGAGCGGGTTCATGCAGCGGTATGACCGCCAGCACTACATTCAGCTGGTGTCACGCTTCATTATGACCACACATCTAGAGCTGGAGGCCAAAGTCAACGCCATTGTCAGTGGAGGTGCTGCTGAGCCCCAAGTCGAGGACGATCCTGTTCAAGTTCAAGAGGACCCGCCGACGAAACTCATCAGAAAGTTTGACGACCTGACTGACGGCGAGAAAATCGCAGAGCGGCGCCGGCAGTTCCATTTCCGCCTCGCAGAGCTGCGAGACGAGCTCAAACGGGCGGAGTACAACGTGCAATGGTGTAAAGATCGTCGAATCGATCTCGTAGCACTCATCCGATCAGCTGAGGCGCGGATCCTGGAAAAGCAAGCAGAGTTGGAGCGCGCACGGATGTTTCGCGGGCCGCAAATGGACTCCGACGTGTTTGAAAACGGTCGTCAACGATTCTACACCAAGGAATTAGTCATCGCGCTCGAAGACGAGATCGAAATCGACCAGCTCTACATCATTGACACCAAATCGGAGATGATCAAGGTCGAGAACTATTTGCGAGCGGACGAGAAACGACGCGACACGCTCGCACAGCGGCTGGAGGAGCGTCTGGACGCGCTTGCCGAGTTCGAGCGGAATTTTATCGCAACCCGTGAGGAGAATGCAACTGCAGCAACCCTGGTGAAACTTCAGCACGGGCGCGTGCACTGCGCTTTCATGGCTCTGGCGAAGAACCGCAACGACAACAAGGAAATGTGGGACAAGGTGAAGATGACGCTGCTCCGCATTAAGCACTACCATCTTCGAGCGAGCATGCAAAGGTGGCTCGCCGCCGTAAACACGGAGGAAGGAGGCTCCAGTTCGTCAGCGAACGAGCTCATTGGCATCGGCAGCCGTGAACTACTTGGCGCTGCCATGGACCGTGACGATCTTCTCGTTGAAACACAAGATATACTCAAACAGATTCGCGCCGTCGACGACAACTTAGGCAGTATCAAGTGGACGAAAGACCAAGTTCGGCGGGCGAACGACGGCGTGGGCGATGAGCATCGTGCTACCAGCTTCGTGCGAGACGGACGTCCCGTTTCTCACCTGGAATTCGAGAAGTACTCATCGGTTCTACTTGAAGCCGACGCTCGGATGAGACTGCGGGACTACGCTGACGCGCTACGGCTGTACCAGTCAGCATTCGACAACACCAAGTGGATGGATCTGATGAGCACACAGCAAATTGTGACCTTGATGATCAACATCGGGAAGGCTACCTTCGAGCTCCAGCAGTTCGAGTAAGCGGCAGCACACTTTAGACGGGCTTCGCTGCTCTCGACACGGTCCTCGTTGCGTAAAGAGCACGCCGAGGCTGAACTGTACTTGGGTGACACGCAGTACGAGCTGCGATCGCTACGCTTCAGTATCGAGAGCTACGAGAGGTCACTGCTGTCGTTCGATGCCATCGGAGACAAACAAGGCGAGTTACGCTGCTATCGTGGGCTTCACCGAACGTATAACAAGCTCGGCGACAAGGAGATGGAGGAAACCAACCGCCAGCTCGCCGACGAGATCGAGTTTGCGCTTGCAAAGACCCTCGTGTCTGCAAGCAAGCAGCTCGATCGTCTCCAGCAACGGATCGTCGGTGCGGGTGCGAACTCATCGTGCGAGATCACGCTAGAGCGCGTCGGCGCTATCGTTCCTCGGCTTCGAAAGGAGCGGATTACTCGAAAGCTCGCGATTCGAGGAGAGCTCCGGTTCGCTGAAAGTCTGGAGAAGCTGCTCGCTGAGAAGAAGAAGCTGCTCGCACAGGGAGAAGAAGACCTGAAGCGTGCACTGGCCAGCGACTCATCCGAGGTCGACTCAAGCGTTATCAACGGATGCAGCGCGCGTTACGAGATTGAAAACTTCAAGAAGAAGCTCGCGAAACTGATGGGCGGCGTCCGCGCTGGGGAAGAGAACATTGCTCGCGAGATCGCGAACGTCAAGATCCGCGTTTCGAACGCGGAAGATGAGATCCACGAGCTTGAGCAAGAGCTGTTGGTCGAGACGGGCGCTCTCATGCAGCGCATGATGGGCAAGGAGCGACTGCGCTGCTTTCGCTTCAACGCTACCAATGAACACCTGAAGAACGTCGTGGGCACCGCCAGTGGCGGCTTCTCAACATGCGTCGCTGCTTCAGGCATGAGTGGGCTCCTATTCGACGTGCTGGCGGGCGCGTGCCTGGCACAGGCGCTTGGCGACCCACGCAAGGAACACCTTGGAGCACCAACAGGTCACCAGGCGCCGATCGTGTCGCTGTTTTACACTGAGCGCCGAGTTTACACCGGATGTGCCGACGCGACGCTGGGTGTTTGGGATGTCCACGACGAGCTCATCGGCGGCTACTCCATCTCGCTCACCAAAATGTTGTATGAGTTTGACGCAGCCGTCGTGAGCGTGACGGCAGACACCGACTGGCTCGCGTGCGGCTGCTCCGACTGCGACGTGTTCGTCTTTAACGCCCACACGTTGGCGATCATCTCGCGGCTCATCTCGGCGCATTCGCAGACTGTGACAGCGCTGTGCGTTGCCAGTTCAAGAGGAGTGCTTGCCACTGGCGGCGCGGATCGTCGAGTCAAAGTTTGGCAGTTGGAGGCACCGTCATCATCATCAGCTTCGTCTAGTCGACGGCGCGCGACACTAGCGTTCACGCTGGAGTCGTCGGAGCCACAGCAGCGGTCCTCAGACAATGAAAGGAGAGTCCGTGGCCACCTGCACAACATCACGTGCGTCAAGCAGGCGGCGAACGAGATTGTGAGCGGCGATGCTGGCGGACGAGTCATCGTGTGGAACCTGGACGCAGACGACAAGCTGCTACGCGTGTGCGACCCACACCGAGACGATGCTGTCATGTGTTTGCAGTTCGACGCGACTCGCATCGTGAGCGGTTCGAGTCGCGGTGCCATTTGTGTTATCGACTTCGCGACAGGAAATCTTCTCCAAACGCTGCACGGCCACCACGAAGCCGTGATGGACCTGCAGTTTGACCTCAAGCGACTCGTGAGCATGTCTTCGGACGGCATGCTGCGTCTCTGGTACTGGCTCGCGGCGGGCAATGGCGACGGCAAGACGAAGAAGTTCCACATCCTGGGCGCGGGCGAGACGCTACGCTCGCTATCGCTCAAATACCGCACCAGCACGCACAAACTGCTGCAATGGAACGGGTTGCCCGATTCAACCCACGTGTACCTCGGGCAAAAGCTGATTGTCGGCGTTATGGATGCGGACGGTAGCGCTGGAGCGTGGGAAGAAGAGATGAAGACGTTGGATTGCGCGACTTCGGTCGCATTTGGCAAACTGTCGTACGAAGACCTGGACTTTGTGGCCGCCAACAAGGCCAAGACCACGGATGCAGAGTCCCAGTGGGCTGCGCAGAAGGTCGCGATGCTCGCCAAGGAGTACTTCCCGCCGCTTGACGATGACGAGGAGAAGGCTCGTGAGGACAACGCAGGAGACGACAAGAGCGCCGGTGAGTCGGAGGACGAGAGCGACGGAAGCGACCTCGACATGCCCGTGGAGGTGGATGGTGGTGACGGTGACGACGATCGCCAAGACGAGCAGTCTGCTGACGGAGAAAGTGACGATGGCAGCGACAAAGACGAGTGAAAAGTAAACAACGACCCGTTGGAGCAAGCACAGCGAATCGGTCCGCGACCGGCCGTCTCACATCTTATCACGCAAGCGGCCTCCCAGCTACCGTTTCGACTCACATGCGAAGAGAGGGGGGGATTTATCAAAATGCAAACAAGCACGCAGCACACATACCCGGGGCGAGAAGCGAGGAGCATCATCACACGATGCGGTCGTCCAGGCCAGATGAGCATGTCGCCTTGTCCTCCAGGTACATGTTGCAGCTGCGGAAGGCCGTGCGCGCGTTGTCGCCCGCGAACAGCTCCCAGGCCGAGTAGAACCAGAAGGCGACGCACTTGCGGTAGTCGTTCGGCTGGCTCGACTTCTTCATGGCGAGGATCGAGCGCCACTCATGCGTGACAAAGTCCGACAGGACGCTGTCAAAGTTGGACGAGTCCAGCGGGTTGCGCACCGTGGAGAACGTGTTCCAGAACTTGCCGTAGCCCTCGAGCTGCTTCAGACCCTCGGTGAACTCGGCCGACTGGAACTCGGGGATGCTCTTGTCCAGCAAGAACGCGAACTTGTCGCTGTACTTGGCCTCTTCGTCGTAGAACTTCTTCCACGTCTGTTGCAATGGCATCAAGAGCAGCGTCAGAATACCGTTGCGCGCATGACTACGGCCTCACGATGACGGGGAAGTACATACCACCGAGAAGAACTGAAGCGCCTCGCTCGGGTCGTCGCGCTTGGTGCGGTGCACGCTGTGCGCGTGGCGCAGCTTGACGGGCTTCTTGCGCTCCCAGTGCCACTCCTCAACTGGAGGGAACACGGCCATGGGCACCATCACGGACCCGTTGCCGCAAATGGCCACGTAGAAGGAGATGTAGTTGTCGATGCTCGTCGCGGGGTCCGCCGCGGCAGCAGGGGCACCGGCAGCGGCACCGCTGGCCGCGCCGTCCGCCGGGGCGGCAGCACCAGTAGTCGCGGCAGCGCCAGCGGCAGCAGCAGCGGCGGCAGGCTGGTTTTCGTCGTCCTCCTCCGAGTTCTCGTTCGGGTCGGGCCTGTAGAAGTCGAAGCGCGTGACGTAGTACAGGTACTTGGTCGGGAAGGGCTTGTTGTCGAAGAACTCGCGCAGCTGGGCGCGCACTGCCTCGAGGTCCTTCTTCTGGATCGTGAACGGGTTGTCGTCTCCCGGCGGGTAGAACTCGCTCTCTGCGGCGTCAAGTAGCCAGCCAGTCACGCGTCAGTGTGCGGTTGTCGTCACGGCAGCGATAGTAAAGGTAGAGTGCAGTGCTCACCCATGGAGGGCACCTCGAGCGGGTGTGTCGCCGTCGGGTCGATCATGGACGGGAACCCAAAGCCGTCTGCAGGCCAAGCAACGAAGGAAAAGCGGTCAGCACGGACTGTCGACGACCAGAGACAGGCAACCACTGTACGAAGAACGCGAACGTACTGACGCCCTCGCGCAGCACGTCCTTCTGGATGGTGCGCAACTCGTCCTTGAGCTCGCTGTAGTTGGTGTTGGCGGAGCAGAACTTGTTGTAGCCGACCCAGTACTGCGCGTAGGTCTCGTTGAAGACGAGGTGGCCGCGCTGCACGTTGCTGGCGCACACGAGGCGCGACGGGTCGGTGGCGCGCAGGCGGTCGATGTTCTTCTTCCAGTCGCGGATCTGGCCCGTCTTGACGCCGTACTTCTGCGCCGTCACGGCCATCAGCCCCGTGCGGTCCGCCTCCTCGATGATCTCGAGCTTCTTGCCCACCGTCAGCTGCCGGTCCGCCTTGCCGCGCGCCATGATGGTCGTCGGTCGGTCGGTCGGTCGGATTCAAATCGCGGGAAAAAATGGCGCGAGTTGGTCGGGCACGCGCGCGATAGAAGGGTACCGTGACTGCCGTTTTCGCGGCCTTGACGGTACGTTGCCACGGTACTTGCGGCTTCTCCAGCGAGTTCTCGTTTACTGGCCTCTCTCTGCCAGGCGGAAAGGGGGGGGGGGGGGGGGGGG
>JAADYG010000582.1:0-20395 GCA_023338115.1 Phytopythium boreale | reverse complement strand
GCATCAGCGGCGTGCGGCCCTTGTCGTCCACGAGGTCCACGCTGCCCCCACCCAGCACATGCTCCTGTACGAGCTGCAGGGTCCCGGACACGGCGGCTTTGAGCAGCACAGCGCTTGCGGCCTCTTCGTTCGACTCCATCCCCGCCCCTGGTCGAGTTGTTCTCTTCTGATGAGACTTCTTCCCTTCTCGTTGGCGGCACCTTTGTGGCGGGAATGGAGTTCGTCTGGGCCGAAGGAAAGTGGGATTGCTGCGGTACCACCGAGAAAGGATCTCTGCAAGGTTGTAGAGCAGGTATTGAACTGGCGTTCCTGGGTTTCTTGTCGTGCTTGTCGCCTTCGCGACACTGCTCGTCGAGCTCGACGTTACTGTCACCCACTAGCAACTGGAGTGCACTGCTTATCGCGCTGGTGGTTGGTTTGATCCTGCGTGCCCATTGATGCCGACGCTGACGTCCAACTGGCAGAGCACCACTACCCAGCACAGCCACGCGCGTAGCAACAGGACGTGGCTTACAAGTGTTGATGCGAGCGTCATGGCGCAAAGGCTGCCAGAGCGTGAGAAGAAAACGCACAGCGCCGAAATTGGCGCTCGTTGTCGCTGGCGTTGGCCGCCAAAACAGATACAAGCGCGAAGAGCTGCTCGTGATTATTGGTCACAGAAGGCAGGCCGTGCATATTGCGGTAGCGACGCGTGCAAGTGTTGTCCACAAAGCCGGCAGGCGTCCACGGCTCGCCTGCCCACGTGTACCCACCTGGATACTCCTGCTCGTTGGTGCTGCCGCTGGCGACGCTGAAGATTCGACTACGCGGCACGCTCAGCATCCACTCCACTTGCGCGGTGCCTGCTGCCTGTAAAGCCTGCTCTCGTAAAAGCTGCCAGTGCTCGTAGAATGCATTCGCTCGTCGCCACAATCTCGCCATTCCTTCCATCGCGTGCTTCCTCGTGCAAATGGAGCAGTGCCCACCCACCGGTGGCCAGCGCGAGCGCTCGCGCCAACGCTCACTTATCAGCTCGCAGCCGCGCACGCACGGGTGTCTCATTCCCAAGCAGCGCGCTCCGCCGTCGCCACTTCCCACCAGGACGCTATACCATCAGCCGCCACGCCTACGCTTCGCGCGGTCTCCGTCATCCGTTCCCGCGCGCAGCTGCAGCCGCCGACGCCGGACGCATCAGCCCGCGCCTTTCATTCCGACGGCGTCCGCACCAACGAGAAGAGCGCCCGCTTGTTCCGCGCGCCGTGTCCTGCTCTTCTTCTTCTTCTTCTCGCTCCCCTGGCGAGGGAAAGAGCGAGCCAGCGAGCCGCTTTTTCGGGGCGGAACCCGGCGCTGACCACCTCATTTCTGATCGTCACGCGCGGTCGGCCATATAAAGTCTGAGAGGGCCACCCGCCAACAGGAACGCTCTGGACTGCCGCTCCGCCCACACCACCTGCTCGCGAGCACATCTGCCATGCAGTGCGGCGCCAGCACGTGTGCGCCGCCTCCCTGCCCGACATGGCGTTTAGGTACTCCATAACGGCCTCCTCTCCCTCCCCATTAACGCTCTACCGCCGCGTTCTGAGTCCGCGTGCATGAGTAGACCTTCCTCCTTGTTATAATTAGCACCGCCGCCCCTCCGAGAGCTCGGACGTACTGACAGAACTCGCTCGGCTTGCCGGAGGTGTCGCCGCGTCGCAACCGCAAGCGCGCGGGGCGTTTAGTTTCCTCCTCCCTGGTCGTCCGCGGCGGGTGACATGCAGCGGCTCCTGCGGTGGCTGGGCGCTGTTGATAGCAGCGGCAGTGGCGAGGACGCCACCAACGACAATGAAGACGACAACGACGAGGCGGCGGCGGCCGAGCTGGCGGCGAGCGAGTACCTCCGCGACCGGGTGTACGTGCTGCAGGTGGTGCTGCTGGTCGGCTACGCCACCATGTGCGCGCTGTGCGTGCTGCTGCTGGGCTACATGCGCTACAACCGCAGCGCGGCGTTCAAGGGCGACTCGAGCGCGGCGCGCAAGGTGATCCTCCCGGCCTTCGAGCCGCTGCTGTGGCTACTGGGCGCCACCACGGGCGCCTACTCTATCTTCGTCGTCGTCGCGCTGCGCGTGGGCCTGTACGAGACGGAGATCTCGCGCGTCGCGATCGAGGGCTTCTACGCCGGCCGGCAGTTCGTACTCGTGCTCGTGCTGGTCTTCATGATGCAGCAGAGCGTCTCGCGGCCAGCGCTGCTTCGCGCCGTGGCCATCGCGGTCTTCCTGTCGACGTACACGGTCCCGATCGTCTGGTATGTCGCGAGCCGTGGCGACTTTGAGCAGACGTACGAGGTCATGACGGCGTCGCGCGCGTTGCTCTTGCTGCTGTACACGTTTGTGCTGGTGCGTCCGCCCAGCCGCGCCAGCAAGCGCGTGCTGCGCGAGTACTGCCTGTTCGCGTACGCCTACTTCGCGCTCTTGTTCGCGTACAACGAGATGTTTCACCAGAACCGGGCGGAGCTGGGCTTCCGGCTCACCTACGCAAACGTCAGCTTCGGGGCGCTGTGTCCGCTGGTCATTTGGCGCGTACTTCGAACGGATACAGAGCACTGGCGAGGTCTTGGGCAGCGCGCGTGCCGACTGCAGACCCTGTACCGGCACCAGCAGCTGCAGCAACTCCAGCAACAACAGGAAGACAAGCAGCGGCAGCGACCGTACGGCAAGAATCGGCGGCGCAAACAGCCCTGGCTGGACGAGAACATTTCCTCCGAGCGCATCCACGACCTCATCGAGATGCACCGGCGATACCTCATCGACTTCGCTTACCTGGAACTCCGGCAGCGGATTGGCGTCGGCGCGAGCGCTGTGGTCTTTCGTGGGCTGCTTCGCTCCAAGACCCCTGTCGCCGTCAAAGTGTACACTCCGATCAAGTACGACGAGGCGACTGTCGCCGCCTTCTCGCACGAGGCCGCGCTCTGTGGCGCGCTCAATCGCCACCCAAACATTGTGCGGTTCTACGGCCTCTGCGTCAGCCCACCAACGATCTGCTTGGTCTCCGAACTCTGTCTTGGCTCGCTTGAGGACGTCTCACGCGCGATGGACGCCGCATGGAGGCAAAAGCGCAAGCAAACGCAAGGGGACCTCGACAAAGTTGGCAAGACTAAAGATGACCGACAGAGGTTGCTGCTCGCGCTGTGTCAAATGCTGGACGCAGCACGCGCCGTAGCGTACCTTCACAGCTTCTCGCCGCCGTTCCTCCATCGGGACGTTAAGCCTGCCAACTTCCTTGTTGATGCCAATGGTACGGTCAAACTGACCGATTTCGGTGAGGCACGCGAGCTCCCGCGGGGTCGAATGGAGGCCACGACAGGAGCTGCAACGGGCCCAAACCGCCCGGAAGACACGCAGCAGCAGAGTGTGCAGGTAGCTGTGGCAGAGCAAGACGATAACGAGTGGATCACTGCCACTGACAGTCGCGAACGGAGTGGTAGTTTCTCCAGCCCATACGCTGGCGAGCTCGCCTTCCGCCCTACGGACTATGAGGCGCAGCACAGCGAGTCGCCCAAGCTCACGGTTCGGGGTACCGTCGACTACATGGCGCCGGAGGTCATCAACGGGCGATCAGGCCTGGCGATATACGGTGAGGCTGCCGATGTCTACTCGCTGGCGATCACCATGTGGGATATTTTGTATCCGGGACGCGAGAAGTACCCGACACTGAGGCAGAACCATCTTCAGATCTTTGAGTTCGTCACCGAAGGCCGTCGTCCGGCGTTGCCGGCACAAGACAGCAGCGACGATGTCGACGATTCGCTTTGGGTCCCTGACTGCTTGTGTGATCTGATCGCAAGTGGATGGCACGCGGATCCTCGACTCCGCCCGAGTGCGGAAGCCATCGTCCAGGCTCTGGTAGCCATCCAAGAGGAGCTGCAAGCAGCGTTCGCGATCGATCTACGCGCTCAATTGCCGTTGTATGATGCGTCGACTGGAGGCGAAGACCATGCTATGGAAACGAAGGCGACGATGCCGTCGACGACGGTGACTGCGACGTCGACAAATCCTTCGGGCGCGACGTCTGTTATGTCGTCGACATTTCAAACGACCCGCCGTGCGCTATCATTCACTGGCGAAAGGATAGTGACGCGCATGCTCGAGTGCGACTACGCTGTGACCGCCGGTGAGGCTATTCGGCTCGGCAACGCGCTGATGGACGCTGGCTTGCTGCACCATACCAAGCATACCAGCAGCTTCGAGAACTCGACGCGCGCCTCGTATTACATCGACGACGCCAAGTTGTGCTGCTTGTACCAGCCTTCGGACCAGGTCGAGTCCATCGCCATGCTGGCGCCCCCGTACACCCAGAGCTCAGTGTTCGCTGCCTCAGAAGACGAGGAGTGGACCACGTCGCAGGCGTACTCGATCGAGAGCTCGACGTCTTCGTCGTCATCACTGGTCTGGAACTCCGGCAACGGTCGATCTCACCCCAGCGAAGCTGTGAGCAGTCAGTGCGCGTGCCGAAAGCACGGGCAGCGGCTTGACGTCGCCAAGTCCTCGAAGCGGAGGAGGAAGTTCCACTGGCACCGCCGTCTCGGCAATAACAGCACGTCAGGAGCGACGAAAGAGGCTGCTGGTGACTGCAAGCTCACTGCGAAGCTTCTCCAGAAGGAAGAGGGGGCATTTGACGACGAAGCAGCGTCCACGGACTTTGACGCCTACGCAGACGTCGCGGTCTCGGTATCGGGAGAAGAAGCGTCTCACTGATTCGCTTCGGTCTCACGGAGTGAGTGTTTGGTTGTTGTCTGCCTCGGTGTAAAGTATGTGCAAGTATCGTGCGTGCTGTTTGTTTATGGACCTAATATTCTAGGAGGACGTGACGATGTAAGAGCAAGGTTGAAGGTGTATCACTAGATAACGGTTTCCTTCCTTCTTCTGTCTCCATTATCCATTCTATTCGAGCTTGAGCTTCAGGACTGGCTTCGAATGCCGTTTGGAGCTTGAAGAAACATGCTAAGTTCCCCCGTGTCACGTGCCCTGGCGCTTAGTTTCTGGCCCCTCCTAGCCGTTGGTGACACAGGCGTGCTTCTTCCCACCTTCGCGGAACGTTCACTGCGCCACTAGTCGCGCGTGGCTTTCCATGGAGCGACTCAGCAGCAGTAACTCCACGCGTGACGCTTTGCTCTTTGTCTCCGACCAATGAGTCGACGAAGAAGGGCGTTCGTATTGATTTCAAGCGGTCGGTCCCTGCGGTCTTCCTCTGTCTCTGGCTAGATATATCTTCCTCGACTCGAACTCAGTTGGAATCACACGTCCTCCCCCAGCAGGCGCACGAGGTGGTCAGGAATGGCGTCAACGGAAGCAGACAACACTCAGACGGTACTCAGCGGCAAGTACAAGCCGCTGCCACAAAAGAACGCTCTGTCCGACACCTGAGAGCGAGATGAACGTCGCAGATACCGACCTGAGACTTCGCCGCCTAGCAACGGGCATGACGGACACCCAGCAAGAGGAAGCCAACAGCAAGCTGGAGCTGCTCATCATCTTCATCTGCATCGAGTACGCCGCCATGTTCATCATGTGCGTCAGCATGATCCAGTATCTGCGTCGGAACCGCCACGTCGCGCTCAGGGGCGACGCGACTGCAGCTCGCAAGCTGTTGCTGCCGGCGTTTGAGCCGCTGCTTTGGCTCCTCGGAGGCGCCACCGGGACATACACGGCGTTCACCGTCGTCGCGCTGCTCACTGGCTGGTTCCGCGAGAAGCTGCCCAAGCTCATGGTCGAGGGGTTCTACAGCGCGTGGCTGTTCGTGTTCATGCTCGTGCTCGTCTTCCTCTACCAGAAGAGCGTGTCGTTTCCGACCCTGAGGCGGTCGGTAATCCTCACCGCTGCGCTGTCAGTCTACTACTTGGTCGTGCAGGGGCTGGCGACCACATACCTGACCGTGACGTCACGGACCGAGTTCTACGTCATGACGTGCACCCGCATGCCCATCGTGGTCTTCGCGCTGTACATGTGCTGCCGGCCTCCGGGGCGCGCGAGCAAGCGATCCATCCGCGAGTACTGCACGTTCGTGGTGATCTACTACGCCTTGTTCATCAGCGGAGGAGTGTATCTCCAGCGGCCGCAGTCTATGCCGCTTGGGTTTGCCCTCACTTACGCGACCGTGTGGTGGGG
Organism: Phytopythium boreale; assembly: GCA_023338115.1. NCBI lineage: Eukaryota > Oomycota > Peronosporomycetes > Pythiales > Pythiaceae > Phytopythium > Phytopythium boreale. Next base: position 14,273 of record JAADYG010000582.1, on the reverse strand, counting down.
CAGTGGCTGTCCGATTGTGATCTGGAGGGTGCTGCGCGCCGACACGGAGCACTGGCGGGGAATGGGCCAACGATCGTGTGCTCTCCAGTCGCTGTTCCGCGAGAAGCACGGCATCCACGAACGTCTGTCGTCGCAGGGACTGCACTTGCTCATCGAGATGCACCGCAAGTACATCATCGACTTCGCGTACCTGGAGCTGCGCCAGCAGATCGGCGTGGGCTTAAGCGCCGTCGTTTTCAAGGGCGTGCTACACTCGCACCAGGCAGTTGCGGTGAAAGTGTACACTCCGTCCGACTTTTCAGATGACACGATCGCCATGTTCTCGAATGAGGCTGCGCTCTGCGGCGCGCTGACGCACCACCCGAACATCGTCACATTCTACGGCATGTGCGTGTATCCGCCGACAATTTGCCTGGTGGCCGAGCTGTGCAAGGGCTCGCTGGATGACATTGTGCTTCTCAGTGCGGCGCGGCTTCGCCGGAATCGAATGCGAGCCGTTGAAGCGGGTACCGTCGTGGACGATTCGTTCTGGCAGCAGCACTCGCAGCAGATCATCAACGTCAACTACATGCTTGACGCCGCCCGAGCCGTCGCGTACTTGCACAGCTTCTCGCCGCCGTTCTTGCACCGCGACATCAAGCCTGCCAACTTCCTCGTCGACGCTAACCACACTGTCAAACTCGCAGACTTCGGCAACTCGCGCAGCCTCGAGCGTAACAATCCGACTCGTCTGTCAGCGTCGCGTGGACGCGAAGCAAGCTTCGTTCTGTCCGAAGGAGACACAGGCTCGTCAAGCCCAACTTCTGGTGAACGACACTACGTTCAGCGCCCGCAGCGACAGCAGCAGCATGCGATGTCGGTCAGGGGCACCGTGGACTACATGGCTCCAGAGATCATCAACGGCCGCGCAGGGGTCGCTGTATACGGCGAGGCGGCGGACGTGTACTCGCTGGCGATCACGATGTGGGACATCTTGAACCCGGGGCGAGACAAGTTCCCGACGCTCAAGAACAACCACCTGCTCGTGCTCAGCTCTTTTGCTGAGGGTCAGAGGCCGCCGCTTGACTCGTTGGGCAATGGTGACGACTGCCTTGATAGCGGCAGCAGCACCGGGAGCCGCAGTCTGTGCCATCCAGCTCTTCGTGAGATCATCGAGAACGCGTGGCACGCGGATCCATGCGCTCGCCCTAGCGCACATCAAATTGTCCTGACGCTTGATGCCGTTCAGGAGGAGCTAATGGCTGACTTTGCCCAGGAGCTATCGAATGAGCTGCGTAACGACGTCGGAGCGGCCTCAACAAGTGGCAGGGGAGGCGCGGCGCGGGCGGAGATGTTCCCTGGTGAGCTCATCATCTCGAGGATGGAGGGGCTTCACTGCGTCTCGGTGCCCTCCGAGGGCATTCGTCTGGGCAACGCGTTGATGGAGGCGGGTCATTTGCACCACCAGAAGCACGCTCGGCCGTTCGAGAACTCGCGGAGCCTGTACTTCTTCGACGAATACAACATCCTTTTCTGTCAGCCCCTCGTCATGGGCACGGAGCAGCAACAACGCGCCTTCCTTCGCTTGGAGAAGGTCGATGAAGCGCGGGTAACCATGGACGTTGAGGATCTGGCCGACGACGTCCACGACGCCGACGGCAAGAAGGTTACGCCCCGGGAGCCCTTGTACAGCAAAGCGAGGGCGTCGTTCCAGTCCTCGATGGCTACTGGGAACAGCAACAAGGATAGCTCACGGCAAGAGCGGAATCAATAGGCGAGGCCGTGGTCCGAGTTTGCCACGACGCCCAACGGAATGTGCGCGTGCCGCCGCCTTGGACAGCGGCTGGAGCCGCCAAAGCCTGCAGCGATGCGCCAGCGACTGCGGCGCAAATTCAAAAACGCTGTCTTCGAAGAGAACGTGTTGACTGCAAAGCTGCTCGAGGCCGATCCTCCGTGCTTTATCGTGCCAGAGTTCGAGGCGTTCGACGCGATTTACACCGGCGCAAGCGTTAGAGCCGTGTGAACGTGCTTGCTTCCAGTCTTCAATGCTGTTTCTAGTCGTCTGCCTCGCTGTTGTCACCTACAATACCGCGTTCGGGTAGTCGTTGTGGCCATAGAGTCTCCTTAATTCACGTCAGGCACGTTCATTTAGTTTAAAGGCCGAGAAGAGTCTGGAATCGCGTCAATGCTTCATTCGTCGAGTTGGCAGAATCCCAGTCGCCATCAGATACTGAAGACCAACGCCTCACTTCATCTGGATGAAGCCACGAACGTCGGCGACGAACGCGTACAGGTTGCTCTTGAACTGCATACGGAACTTGCGGGTCGTGGCCGTGCCCATCGCGATGTCGGCGGCGGACACAAACTGCGTGAGCTCGCCGAACGCGGCCATCAATCGCTGCTGGCTCGCCGGGTCCGCCTGCTCCTTGCTGATCTCCTCGGCGATGGAGAAGTACCGCGCCTGCTCGATCAGGATGAGCGGGTACAGCGCGCCGGCGCAGTAGTCGAGCACGACCGGGTTGAAGTCTTCAAACAGCGCCATGCGGAAGATACAGCGGATGAAGTGCACGAAGATCTCCGAGTTAGCGGTATGGTGCTTGGAGAGTCCCGGTTCTAGCTTCTGGAGCGCCTTCCAGTGGAAGCTCGCGAGCTCGCCGACTGCCTGGAAGCTGTAGCGAATGACCTCGACCTGTACGTGGCGCATTCCGAACAAGAGCGAGTGCAGCAACATCCCAAACAACTCTGTCGAGAGCGCCGACAGCTTCTCCGCGTATACCTCGACCATGTACGAGATGAGCGTGAAGTACTGCTTGCTCAAGCTTGGGTATTGCAGCAGCTGCTCCGTCATGAGCGGAATCACCCGGCTAAGCCCAGAGAACACAACGTCGGACACGACACTGCTGGCGTGGTCCACTTCGGCTTGCTCCGCCGTGTGGTCCGAGAAGTCAATGAAGTCCTTGGAGACGAGGTGCGACAGCAGCTGGAGAAGCGCCAGCAGATCAGCGTAGCTCTCTTCCTCCGCATCGCCCAGCACGCTCTTCTTGCCCAGGTTGTGGCGGCAGTAGCCGGTGATCAGCTCGTTGCACGCGGTGTACACTTGAAGCGCATCTCGCGGGGTAAGATAGCAGATCTGCGCTTCGACCAGCAAGCAGAAGAAGCTCAAGATGCTCGTAACAATCTGCGAGTCGCCGTGGAACAGGTGGAAGATCTTCACGATGACTGGTAACACAGGCAAACTGAACCCGGCGATCAGCCCGTGGCTAGTCCTGTACGCACAAAGACATACTGAACATTAACGATGAATGATCGAGAGAGGGAACCCACATAATACAGGCACGTACGACTCGGCGGACCGCGCAATGCCCGAGTACAACTCGAGGATCAGCTTCAGCTCTTCCTGGACACGGACGTCGTTGGTGCTGTCCTTGGACTCGAAGTTCGGCAGTGCGATCAGGTGCTGCAGTCTGCCCTCCACCGGTCGCGCGATCGCGTCGAAGCAAGACTTTTTGGCCGCGTCGTTGCTCGCAGTCATTGCAGAGCGGCACAGCGCTTCCGTGAGCTGGCCACGAAGGATGCTAGGGATTCTCGCGACTGCGTTATGTAGGGCGTCACTAGCTGCCCCAGCAGTGATGAACGTCCCCGCAGACGCGTTTGCTTCCACCAGCGTCTGCCACATTGACGAAGTCAGCACACAGCTGATCGCTCGTGTGTTTGACAAAACCAGCAAGAACTCCATCAGGTTCTGCATGACAACCGGCTGCGTGGGCCAGTGCAACAGGTACGTCGTCGCCTGCTGCACTAGGAAATGCACCAACTGCTCCGCTTGACCGCCCGCATGATACCCAAAGACCTGCAGCAGAGCCGGCGCGATGTCACCCTGATGGCTGAGAGTGTCCGGGGCAAGATACGTTGCCGCAAGCCGCGTGATCGAGCTGAACAACTGTTCCGAGACAAAAGGGCTGATTGCATCACTCGCGGGGTTTCTCGCGAGGCGCGAGGCCTCGAACTCGAGGATTTGGCTCATGATCATCACAATCAGTTTCACGGCAACGGGAGGATCGCCGCCAGCCGGGACGCCCTGCATCGTAGCATGGATCCGCTGAGGAATACCCGGACGCTCACCAGCATAGTCGTCTGCGAGGAAGAGCCCAGCAAACAGAAGCATGAAGTGCAGCTTTTCAAACAGCTGCGAGAGTTCTGGAGACATTTTGTCTTTGCCGTTCAGCGCCGCTAGGCCTTGCTGGATGCCTCCCATGAGTGTCTCAAACAGACGCAGCAGCAACGTCGCGGATTCAGGCGCGCTCACTCTCGCAAGAGCGGCCGCGAGCTCAAACTGCTCCCGCGACCCGCTGGCGGAGTTGTCGTCCACGTCTTCCTCCTCGTCTTGCTCTGCGAGCGCCTCAACCGCGCACAACTCCAGCTGGGCTTGCAGATAAAGCTGCACAACCGGAGCGGAATACTCGCTAATCAGTGCCGACACTGCCTCAATCTCTGCTGCTGGTGCATCAGCTGATCCGTCGAGCAGCGAGTCGGTAGCGAGCGAGACCCAGGCGTCCAGGAGCACTTCCACGCCTTCCAGTTCCCAGAGTTCGTCGACAGACTCGCCAGGGTTCGTCCGCAAGTGGCGTTGAATCCGCTCGACTGCCGACTGGAGTAGTTTACACGACAGCCCCGAAAGTTCTTCCAGGAATATCTGAAGCATTTGCGATGGTGCGTGGACGAGTGCCTTCAGGCCAATGTTGTTCGCCAGGCGGAAGTACAGCTGGCAGCAGTCGATCATTTCGCGCGTCGCGATCTCGTACCCGGCATAGTCCGTCTTGCCGATCATCTCCAGGAACGGATGCCGCACGATCTCCATGACGCCACGGAAGTTCTCGCAGAGGAAGCCAACCTGTTCCTCTTTTCGCGTAAAGACCGGTCCCTGCAGCGACGCGAGCAGGATCAAGAACTGCCGCGCCAAGTGGAGCAGCGTATCGTTCTTGGTGCCCAGGTTGCGGAAGAACGCATACGTGTTGAACGCGGAGTGGATCAGCTCCGGCCGCACCAAGACCGGCCGCCAAGACTCTTGCGGCGTGATCACAGGCCGGCTTCCCTCGCTCTTGTCGAGAGAAGAGCTGAGGCTCCACGTCAGATTTCCAGTCCGGTTGTCGACGAAGTTCCAGTTGAGGATCTCAATGCAGAGCAGGAACGCCGTCTCCAGCAGCTCGAGCTGCTCCTTGGGCACCGCGTCCGTCGCGCCTGCAGTAGACATGGTCGTGCTCCGGATCGAGTCTTCCAGCAGCAAGATAGCGAATCCAAGCAACTCCTTCAGCCCGCGCTTCTCGAGAGCCTTGCGCGTCTTGGTGTGGAACTCGACGGGCTGGTGCATGGTGCTCGCGCGCGACGCCGACGAGAACTCAGTCACAAATGCCAGCAGCCACTTGGCGGCAATCAGACGCGACGTGATCGCATTTCCAGCAGCGTTTCCGCCCGCTTGAATCACGAGCATCTGCCCCATTTGCTGGATGATGGCGTCCCGCTCGGCCTGCGAGCGGTCGAGCCAGCCGCGCTTCATGATGAGCACGACGGTCTGCAGCGCTGCGCCCGAGACGAAGTGCTGCAGCTCCGCGTACCGCTCGTACAGCATCTGCATGAGAAAGTCGAGCGCCTGCGACTTGTCCTGCACGCCCAGCAGCGGCCACTTCTTGAGCGTCACCTCGCGCACCGTCGCCACGCAGTGGAACATGACGACCGGGTGCGTCGGCGGCTCGCGCACGCGCAGCAGCGCCATCGCGTCCGGGAGAGCGTTCGGGCTGCGCTTGAAGTGCTCCAGAACCGCCTCCGCCTCGGCGCGGCGGCGCTCGGCGTCCGGGCCCGTCGGCGGCGCGTGCAGCGCGAGGCACGCGGCCTGCAGCGCCTCCATCTCGGTCGTCGGGTATTAGTTGTGTGGCTGGCGAAGAGCTCCATTGACAAGGCGAAAGCGATATGATTGGTTGAAACAGCGTTAAAAAAAGGAAGTATATAGAGAGTAATTCAACGAATCACCTTCAAATAAATGGTAACAACGGTATATTATTGATCAATATAAATAGAAAAATGGTCTGCTTTTGGCCAATCAACAGAGTCTTGCGGCTCCCTGGCAGTCGAGGTGTCGTCTTCCAGTCGACCGACCAATTGGCTGTTTGGTGCGCGCGCCCGGTAGCGAAGCGCCGAGAAGCGAGGAGGAAAGGGCGGCGCCGGAAAGGACGGGCGGACCGAGATGGCGGCGCCGCTGCCGTCGATGCCGCGGTTCGTGGCGCGCTGCCTGGAGGAGATCGGGCTGGAGGGCCGCTGCGGCGTGCCCGTGCGCGAGCTGTTCGACCTGGTGGACGCGCGCTGCGACCGTCAGTACCGCCAGTACGCGTGGTCGGTGCTGCGCGCGATGGACGCGCAGCAGCAGCTGAGCTTCCACATCATGCACCCGCTGCCGGCGTCCTCTACGCGCGGGAAGAAGGCGGCCGCTGCCTCTGCGTCTTCGGCGATTCCGCAGCTTGGACTCGGCGGCAAGGATCCGACGGGAGCGAAGAAGCCCGAGGCGGTTGCCGTAGCGACGTCGCGGAAGCGCAAGCGCAAGTGGGTGACGACGCTCATGCGTATCGACGAGCCGAGAGAGGATGCAACTGCAGCTTCCTCCTCTCCAAGTGCAGCGGATGGCACGCCCACGAAGCGGCGGTCCAAGACTCCGCAGCGACATCTCGTGCTGCCGTCGATGCGGCGCATTGCGGCGCAGACGGAGCGGAGACGACGGCTATCTGGTGCTGACAGCGAGTTGACGGCGAACGAGAGCGATGCGGCCGAGGACGAGGAGACGCGCTTGAAGAGCGAGTACAAGAAGCGGCGGAGGAAGTGGAGCGACGGCGCCATCTCCAACGAAGACAGCAGCACGGAATCGCAGCAGCCCGCGAGCGAACAGCTACCACACAGACGAGAAGCTGGCGAAAATATAGATGGCGATACCAGTGGCGCGGCCGCTGTACCTGCCGCTGCTAGTGTAGCGGTGGACGGAGCAACGGTGCCGATCAAGCAAGAGGTCGATGTGTCTGCTGACAACTTACGTTGGGTGTTTCGAAGTCCACGAGGCTACCGACTGGGCGAAGAAGTCGATGTGACGGACTTGAGCTATGCTGACGCGGTCCTGAGCAGCACAGACGGCGGCGTGCTCGGCGTGGTGGCTAGTGAGGAGCTGCGGCTGAAATACCTTGGCGTGGTCGACCCCAGCGGTATTGAGACCATCTCGCCCCAGTACGACTTGCTCGAGATCGTCGGCCGCGCCCGCGAGCGCGGAGAGAACGCGGCCACGCTGGCAAACTCTGGGCTGTTTGGAGACGCTCGCAAGCTGCACTATTTATTGGACATGCTGGTTGCGTTAAACTACGTCAAGAAGAACATCATCACGGCAGATCGGCGGCGATTCAACATTGTGCACCTGACGCGGCTCGCTGGCAAGTTCCATCCGTCCATGATATCTCCGGGGGCCGTGATTGAGCGCGATGCGTTCCCGAAGGACCGATTGGGCCAGACGATCGTCGAAATGCTTCAGGCGCGCGGTGAGAAGACGTGCGTGTTCGCTGACATTGGGCGCGAGCTTGGCTATGGCAAGCGACAGCAGGAGCAGCTACGAAACTACTTCCTGCAGCAGATGCATGCGGACCCCAAGTTCCCACTGCAACTGTTCATGGCAAGGTGCAACACAGGGAGCGACTGCATTGGGCGGAAGCTGTGGTGTGTCCGACTACAATCCAGTAGTTCTCGAAACTTCAAGAGTATGCACGGTCGCGGTCGACACTCATCTACGAGTGGCGCTGGACCTGTCATTGAGCAAGGCATCATGGAGCAGCTGTACTCAGCGATTCAAGATCGACAAGCTGTTGGCGCCACTGTTCCTGAACTACGTGATATCCTCGGTGTGCCGACGTTCAAGCTGCCGTACAAACTGGCGCAAGGGCTGATATCGAACTACAACATTTCGGTGGAGCAAGTGGTGATGGGGAAAAGTACCATGTATCGCCTGTTTGCTCCCGGCGCGGCTCCGAAGCACGACGGCGCAGAGAGCAGTACTGATGCGATAGAGTCGATTGAGCTCCCGGTCACAAGGAGTGCTGCCAAGCTCGGTGCAAGTGAAGGCGACGGGTCGTCAGGAACGTCATTCCAGCCTGGGACAATGAAAGAAGCAGCACGAGGAGTGGTCCGCGCGTCTACTGCTGAGCGTCGCCGACAGTACATCATGGGCCGCGCTCGGCGAGACAAGATCGTCTCCATTCACCAACTCAGGTCGGGCCTGATCGAGTTGGAGAGGACGCCAGAACAGATCGGGACCGACTGGGGGGTCATTGACATTCGATCCGTACGCCGGATCATTGAAGATCTTGAGGCGGAAGGAGCGGTTATAACCATGGACATCACGCTGCCTCCAAAGCAGGTGCTACAAAAGCGCTTCCGAGTGGTGAAATGCGTCGCGCTGCCGGATCACCAGCAAGATCGGGACGCGATCCGCGCGTTTGTTGACACGTACATCAAGGAGCAACAGCAGAAGTATCTCGTGAAGGAAAATCATCGTCACGGCAGCGACGAGTACGTCGTCATTTCAAGTCGGCGGCGCGGCGGGCGCGACCAAGCACAACTCACCGAGGACACTCCTGCAATTGACAGCCAGGAAGTCGTGAAGTATAGCGCGGCGTCGTACAAGCTGGCTCGAGTTCAGCTCGTGAAGCTGCACAAGCAGAGCCGCAAGCTCGGGATGTTTTTCGGTATGCTGTATCGGTGCAGAGCCTTCCATCTCATGCTGTGGAGCCTCACCAACGCTTCAGAATCGGGAAGCCCGCCAGTGTCGGGGGAAGAGTCGAAGCATTCAGCGGTCAATGGTGTGGACACTCGCCGTTTGGAAGATGGTGAGGTCACGAATGGCAGGAAAACCGCTGCTGTTGCATCGAGAGCATTCGTGCTGAAGGAGTTTCTTGACCTTGTCGGTGTCGGGGAGTACATCCAGCTTGTCGGCGTGTGTGAACTGCTATCGGAGGCTGAAGAAGGTTTGGTCAAAGCTGCAGTCGCTGACGGCAAGTCATGGTCTTCGCTTCCCGATGCGGTTGTCCAGAAGATCCGCGGGCTGGAGTCCGATCGCTTCTCCAAGATTTTGCGGATACTCATCGAACTGGGACTGTTGGAGGTGGTTCATCGGACGTCGCAGGATCTGCTGGGCATGCTCCAGTCGTCCGATGACTTCGACTCCACTGTGTCAAAAGTCGCGTTTGCGACGCTGTCCGGCGGGATGTTCAAGATCAAAAGTCAGGTTCACATCGCGCTCTCGCAAGGCTCCAAGGTCATCAAACAGCTCCCCTCTGAGGATAGCTACGTCTACGCGGCGACCTTTTCGGGTAAGAGCCGAAGCGACCTCTTGTCGGGGCGCGTGCCGGTCGTGTTTCGATTTGGTGGAGTTGAAGACGCCAAGCTGTACTGGAAGTCGCTGAAGTTCTTGAGCGTTGAAGGAGCTCAACTCGGAAGGAGGTCGTCCAGTGCCGAAGGAGTCAACGTTGACCTCGAGCCAGAGCTTGTGCGATCGGCGCCTTTGAAGCACCACAACATCTATACCTTCAAGTCGTGGGTGCCTGAAGCGACAACGACTAACAGTAGCGCGAGGGCCAAGGCAGCAGCTGCTGCGACGGGTCCGTTGCGTAGCCTGAAGCGCAAGCGATTCCAGAACCCGTCTTCTAGCTCAGCGCCAAGCGAGTCAGCACTACAAAAGCGTCGAAAGCTTCTGAAGAACGGGCTGAGTCTGATATCACCTGTAGTCGTGTCAGCGGAGCGAAGTGACGTCACTGCGGGCAAGTTCCGGCGCCACAACGACGTCAAAATGAGTCTGCGAGCCTCGAAATGGACGCTCGACGAAGACTTGCGCCTGATGGACCTGTACATCGACAACATGTCGTACCAGTGGTTCATCGACGTCCCCCTGGCACTGCAGAAGAGAGACGAGCGTGTCGCGTTCCGCACGACTTTCTTGGCCCGCACGCTGATCTCGTGGAAGAAAATCGCGAAGTCACTCAGCAAGAAGCCGAACGACTGTCTGTTGCGGGTTAAGGAGCTTATGGAAACTCCCGTGTTCAAGGCCCGAGTCCAGCGTACTAAGGTGACCATCACGCAGATGGAGAACCCTGGCGGCGTGTTCCATGAAGAGGTCCAGATCGCGTCGAATCCTCGCCTGACCGCGCTGCTGTGTCGAGCGCTGCAGGTGATCCTGCACGAGCGATCGAGCTACTACGCCATCCTAGCCGACATGCTGATCAGTCGATGGACAGAGAGCGAAGTGAAGCTTGTGTGGCGGTATTTGTGGCTCACCGAGCTCATCACGCGTAACAGCAGGGGCTCGACTGAAGGCAACGACCCGAAGGATAGAGGCTTCCAACTCCACTCGCGTGTGCTCGACATGGGTGGCTTGAAGATGGCGCGATACCCGATGGAAATGTTCTGCCGCGCGGCGGAGCACCTTTCGTTTCTCGAAGAGAACGCGCGAGAGGAGGCGATGCTTGGGGAAGACAACATGACGTGCTTTGAGCATGAAGTGGAGCTGAATGCGGCGCCGAGCCATGTTGCCGTCGAACTGGCCGCCACGGTGACTGGGCGCGCGACGATGGTGCCAGAGTTTGTGCCGACGGATACGCAAGACGAGGAAGGCCAGGACAGCAAGCGCGCGGAGCCTGTGAAGGGGCTGGCCGGTCACTTGTCGCGAAAGTGGGGCGGCATTTCCCCTGATGATTTCCTCCGAGACTACTGGACCGTAAAATCCAGATTTGGCCTCGTTGACGAGTCACATCTGGGGTCCGCGTCTTTCAGCATGAAGGCTATCCAAGCGTTTTCTACCTGCGCTGAGACATCTCGTGCTTCTGGGCCGACTTCAAGGCGCAGCAAGCAGCAAAACACGTCCAATGAGCTGATGGGACGGATATCGGATGAGCTGTCTGCAACGAAAAGTGTGGGTCTTACGCTGCGAGAACTGACGGCTCACCTAACGGTCTCGGCCCCGGCTGAAGGCCCTTGTGACGGCGTGGATATCAAGCTGGAGGTGCAACGCGCGCTCGACTCGATGATCCGTGACGGCCTCGTCATTGAGGTGAACGGTTACGACGCTGCTCGCTTTGTGCTAAAGGAGCACGCGGACATTTGGGTCCTGCACCCGTATCAGATCTCCAAGGACGCATCGAGCGACAAGGTGCAGTTCCTCTTCGACAAGCACTCGGACGTCGTGGCGCGGCCGTGGATGCACCTGGATGGCACAACGAACGAACGCGCGGCCTTGAGACTCAAGCGGAAGATCGTCAACATCGTGATGTGCTATCCCGGGATTGAGGACTATGCACTTCACCATAAGATGCGTAAGATGTTGAGTCTCCAGGACATGCGGTCCCTGGTAGAAGAGCTGATTGCGGACGAAGTGGTGTATTGCCGACTGCACCGAAGCGCTGCTCCTCGTCGCGCCAACAGTTTGTTCGACGTCGGTGCTGTCCCGCCTCGCCAGCGTCTTGAAGAGTCCGCGGTTGAGATCCAAGCGGTGGCGCCGGGTGAGTTGCGCTATCTGGACTACGCAAAGGAGCGACTGCACTACTTTCCGTCTGCGAACTGCGTCGAGTTGCTTGGCGCAGCGGCGTGTGACGCCGATGTGAATGGTCAGATGGCGTGACTAGCCGCTGTAGGGCTAGCCAGGGCGGAGTGATTGCTGCTGGCAGCCACGTCCAAATCAAAACAGACCCGCCTCGAGCTGTGAAAGCCGGCGACAACCGATCTTTCCTGCATCGTTTTAAATGCCGTGCTGCTCTTTGCCAGTGAGGTGCTTCGGGTCTAACCTTTTCGATTGCAAGAAGGATGGATGCTGCGCTGTATAGCCCCACGTCTATTCTATCTCAAGGATGTAACCCAAGTGATCACCGGACGACATGGCTCCTGAAGGCGCCGGCTCTCGGCGGCGATACCATCGCCCCGCCGTCTGACGGCCGACCGAGCGTGTGAACGGTTTGCCGCTTGTGCTGGATGAGGTTGTTGATCACGTTCAGCACCTTTCGCTGCTTTTCGTTCAGGACTGGGCCGGACGGCACGGAGCTGGGCGTGTTGAACTGCTTCTCTGCTCCCGGTTGATGCTGCGTCCGGTCTCCCTCGCCTTCGTGGGCAGGCGTTCTGCGCTGGGATTGCGTCTGACACCTAGCTGTCGTGCCTATCGCATCATAATAGTCCAGGGATGAGAACAAGGTGAGATCCACTCACAACTGGAAGAGCAAAAGCGTACCTCGTGGTAACCGAGACGCAGACGATGGTCGAGTGCCCTTCAACGAGTTCTTCGGTGTCGGATCATGCTGTGTTGATAGGGAGGCAGCGTGCTCAGCCATCTTGATCTCATCCTTCCTTTTGATGTGTGACCCGGGCGTGACGTTCGACTTGACATTCACAATTGGGCGGCTTGGAGGGGCGTTCGACTTGAACCCTTGCACGCTGCCCGACTGCGCCAACCGCTCGTACAAACTGACGTAAGGCCCAGAAGCAACGGGTTTCTCTGGAGAGTGGTTCATCGTCATCGAGGAGACTGACGGCGCCGGTGGCGGAGGAGATCGGAAAGAGGACAGGTCGTCTCGTAAGCCCTCGAGAGCTTCTTGCGACGCCCAGAGACGCTCTTGGATGGGTTCGCTCGCGGGTCGAAGAAACATCGAGGCATCGTACTGCGTTGTAGCCTCTCCTGGTAGTACCATGGGGGCTCTTGTGCCAGGATGCCGCCGCGGCGGCTTACGGATCACATAGTGCTTCTTGTCGTCGTACAAGCGAGCTGTAAGGAAATAATCGATTAGCGACCGGCCAAATTGTTGAGCGCTTGTCGACGAGAACCTACAATAGGAGAGCGACTTAGCCGTCGGCCCGTCGGGTGCTCGGGACTTGGTCGTGGCTCGGATCTTCTTGTCGTCCACCATGAGCACGCTGGGGATCATGGCCAGCAGTAGCACGCGGTAGTCCGCCTTCTGGCTGACCGGGTTGCCTCGGATGGTCAGGTGTGTCAGGTGTTGGTTTAATGAGAGCGGCCGCAACGCATCGGGGCTGGTTCCGGTCAGCAAGTGAAGGTTAGCGTGGCGACCGAGAATCCGCACTGGACAAGCTGAAGACGTACTGTTCGACCAAGTTCTCGGAAATGTCCAGCTGCTTCAGGCAAATGAGTGTCTCGAGACCTTTCGTATTCATCAGCCTGCGCATTGACGACCTGGTCAGCAAAGTTACAGCTGTGCCAACAAATACAGTCAACGCAGACATACCGGTTACCGCTCAGGTTCACACGCAGCAGTCGCGGACACAACTCTAAGACGCTGACGTCTGCGAGTCGGTTGAAGGCAAGGTGCAGCTCCTCGAGGCACTGGAAGCGCTCGATGCCCTCCGCGTCTGCAATGAGGTTGAACGACATGTCGAGCACGAGCACCTCAGGAGGCAGCGCCGCCGGGACCCTGTCGATCTCATTGTTGGACAGATCGACTGTGCTCGCGGTAGAGAAGACGCGCAGCGTCCGCTCCACTTGGGACGTCGTCAAGCTTCGTCCCTGGCGACGTGCAATTGCTTAGCTGTCAGGGCATCGTGGTAGCGCTATGGACAAGGAGTTCTTACCGATAGGTCACACAGCTCGGACTTGGCCCCGTCCAGGCCGATTCGGCCGCGCTGCATGACTTGCGGACGCGAAGCGGAGCCTTTCCGCCACCTTGGCAAGCAGCGAAGGTCCTAATGCCGCGGCGAGGCAAAGATGAGTCGCTCGCACAGCCGTCGAGTGCTTCCTTGCGCTGTTTCTGTGCGACGTGAATGCCCGAGCCGCCCATCGTCCGGCAGCGACAAAAACGGACATGCGAGCGCTAATCTGGTACCCCGCCGTCTAATTTTGGGCAGCGAGAGGGGGAAGCGACGGGAACGTGAAAAGCAATGCGGCATTGCAATGCATCTGTGTCAAGTCGACATTGCCGCCCGATTTCCACTAGGAGGAAGGCTCGCTTTGCTCTCCATGATCAATCATGGACCATTTGAAGCCGCTGACGTTGAAGTTCGCGACCCTCACAATTCAAGAGCATCGATTGATCTAAGAGCACCTCCCCTTCGTAAAGTACGATTGCGAACTTATGGCCCATCCGTACAGTCCTGGCCAAAAGTAAATGAGGTCGCAATTTTGGCCCGAAAATCAGCCAACAGGAACTCTACAACGCTCAAAATCGGCCCAAATACTCCTCAAATCGTATTTGAGACGATGGCAGCATTTTTTTTCCGCACTTGAT
>JAADYG010000581.1:0-20435 GCA_023338115.1 Phytopythium boreale | reverse complement strand
CGCCATTTAGAGCTCTACAAACGCAGCGTTATGAAGTGGTCTTATACTTACGTCCACCCTCTCCAAGCGTCTTTTTCCCTGGTGTCGCCGTCAGGTCACGGATTTGAAAATGAAAGACACGGTTCGATCGCTTTTTTCTTCGTAATGCGAGTGGTCGAAAACCGCACCCAAATACGGTGTGTGATTGGAGAAAAATAAAAAAAGGTGGTGGTCTTATACTTATGTCCAGCACTTTAGTAATATCAGGCGACATTCAATATAGGTTTTCTTTTCCACTGTGGTTGAGAAAGCCAAATTTCGATAACTAGGTCTTTTAGCCGTTTCAAGACAAAATGCCTAGTTCGTACAGGCCCATTCCAGCTTTAGGCACCATAAAAACTTCAATACAAAGCAAACCACGGTGCCAAAGTCTGTGCAAACTGCAAGTACTGTAATAATTTCAGGCGCCATCCAAAATAGGCACTCTCTACCACGATGAGTCATTGTGGTAGAGAGTGCCTATTTCGACAATGACCCCCAAAGCCAAAGTTCCGTTACTATAACACCGGTAGGTCTTTCGGCCGTGTCATGGTAAAACACCTAGTTTGCCGAGGCCTGTTAATGAAATCAAGAGATCGATTCAACCTGTTCAGATGACGAGGTGTATCCATGGCGGGGTATATTCACCCAAAACAAAACGAAAATAGCAACCCAATTTCGTGCATTTTGGGTACCGATCGCCTGCTCCTGACCTTCACTCACGTCTCGGGTTCGGCCCGTTGCTCGGCCCACTCGACCCGTGCCGCGCGATTATGGACGCGCACCTTCATGCTCGGCCACAGATTATCACAATATCAGTGGTTTCATCAAATTTAAAGATTCTACATACTGATACGTGTTCGTTTTATATTTAACCTACTGATGTGTTTTCCGCTTGGAGCAGTACATTTCGGTCGTGACTCCCCGACCAGCCCCTTCGTGTTCATCACCAACGGGAACGAGCACCGCCGATCCGCGCGCCAACTTCTTTCGGCCGCTCCTACGTCGACCGCAGCGCCCCCTCGGCCTCCGCAGCGCCCGCATCCCTCCAGTCGACCCGTGGGCCCTGCGCCTCCGCTGTTCGCTGCCTCGCCGCTCCTCTCCGCTTCCCGCGAGCGAGCCGAGCAGTTCCGCACCCGCGAGCGACGTCTGAGGGTCGCCCCGGCCCTCCCGCGCGCTCCACCATTGCCTCGCTGCCGCCGCTCGTCGCCGCGCTCTTCCGGCCGCGCCCGCCCTAGTCCGGGGCCGCTCCAGTCGCGCTCGTAGCCCCTCCGACGCCCCCAAACACAGAGAGCCATGACGGGCGCGCACTCGCACCGCAAGCTGGGCATCCTGTCGGTGGCGCTCATCACGTACTTCAACGTGAGCGGCGGCCCGTGGGGCAGCGAGCCCGTGATCGCTGCGTGCGGGCCCTTCTACGGCATCCTGGCCGTCGTCATCTTCCCCTGGGTCTGGTGCCTGCCGCTCGCGCTCACCTTCGCCGAGCTCTTCACGGCCTTCCCGACCGACGGCAGCTTCTGCAAGTGGGTGGGCGTGGCCTTCGGTCGCCCCATGGGCTTCCAGGTCGGCTTCTGGTCCTGGGTCTCGGGCGTCATTGACAACGCCATCTACCCGTGCCTCATCGTCGACACGGTGCGCGCGCTCTACGCCGGGCAGCTCGGCGCGGACGGCACGGACGACAGTGCTGATGATACCGACGGCGGCATCCAGTGGACGCGCTTCCTCGCGCGCGCGGGCATCGCTGTGCTCTTCATGCTGCCCACGCTCTCGAGCATCAAGGTCGTGGGCCACACGCTGCTGGTCATGGGCGTCATGATCTTCCTTCCCTTCGCCGTCATGATCGCCTGCGCGCTGCCGCAGATCAACCCGGCCAACTGGTTCGTCATCCGACAAGACGTACGTAGCAAGCAAGAGTCTATTATGAATGCGTGCTGATGGACTGACTGACTGACATGCGTGTGCCTTGTGACGACCGATCGACCGCCAGCGCGACTGGGGGCGGCTCATGAGCGCGCTCTATTGGAACTACAGCGGCTTCGACGCCGCGGGCGCCTACGCCGGCGAGATCCACTCCCCCAAGACGACGTACCCCCGCGCCATGGTGCTGACCGTCGTCATGATCGCCTTCACGTACATCGTCCCGTTCATTGCCATCTCGGGCGCCGACAAGCCGCATTACACGACGTGGGACGACGGCTCGTACTCGGTCATCGCGCAGCAGGTCGGCGGCACGTGGCTCTGCGTCTGGATCCTCGTCTCGTCCGTCTTCGGCAACCTCGGGCTGTACGTGGCCGAGATGGCCAAGGACGGCTTCCAGCTCGCGGGCATGGCCGATTCGGGCCTCGCGCCGCCCTTCTTCGCCCAGTACGTTGGGCTCGCCACGTCGTATCGAGTGCCCAGTAGTGCCGAGGATTCACCTTGTGTTTGTGTGTGTGATGTGGTATACCTGCACAGACGCGACCCGGAGCACGGCGTCCCGCGACGTGCCATCATGCTGTCGTTCTCGATCATCGTCTTCATGGGGCTGTTCGACTTCGACACGATCCTGGGCGTGGACAACTTCCTGTCGGCGCTCTCGTCGCTCGTGGAGATGGCCGCCGCCGTGCGCATGCGCTTCTCGCACCCGGAGATCGAGCGCCCCTACCGCGTCAACCTGTCGGACCGCGCGCTGGCGCTCACGATGCTGCTTCCCTTCACGCTCGGCGTGTTCATCATGGTGAACGAGCTGACCAAGTCGTGGACCAGCGGCGCGCTCAACGTCATCGCGCTGCTCGTCGGCTACGGCATCCAGAAGTGGATCGAGCGTCACCCGTACCACCAGTACATTGAGCTCGGCGACACGCCGCGCCTGAAGGACCTGACGATGGACTTCTAGCCGACGTGAGGAAGGTCTGGCTGGTGCAGAAGCGCGAACACGATCGTTTTTGGCTTGGGATAGACGGAGGAGTTGTGGCTGGCAGTAATAGCGGTCAACGCACTGCACAGCAAAGAAATAGAGAGATTTCATCGGAATGCAAGCGTTCCAGGCGCGAAGCTCACGTTGGATGGAGTAGTTGACGACTGTGGGGGACGGAATGAGAAATGGGGTGATCAATTGACGTGAAGGTTCATTTGGAGCTGTTGTTATATTTCATCAGGTCTTTCAACTCGAACAGCAACAGCTACAGACGTGGTGAGGACACGCGAGGACCGACTTCAAGCGCTTCCGACACTAGTATCGGCACACTGATGGCGCCTTAGACGGTGAGGTTGGCGATGGAGATGCCCTTGGTCTTGAGACTCGAGATGACGTCGCGCACGTCGACGGCCACGTTCTGGCAGCCGCCGCAGTGGTGCAGCGCGACGACGGCGTTGTCCTTGGCCGAGAGCACGGGCGAGCCAGACGAGCCGCCCTGCGTGTCGGCGTTGTAGCCGACCTGGTTGGAGCCGCACGAGCTGGTGGCGCCCGTCGAGAGGATGGTGGCGACGGCGCCGCTGTCCACGACGCTGGCGATGCGCTTGGCGTAGCCCACGGGGTGCTGCGGGATGTAGATCTGCTCGCCGCGCACGGGGCCGGACGCGCGCAGCTGCAGGTAGCCGTAGGTGGACGGGGCCGAGCTGGCGGCGGCCGTGGGCAGCTTGACGATGGCGAAGTCGTTGTCCTCGTCGTTGGTGATGAACGTGGTGGTGGTGGCGACGACGGTGCCCGCGCAGCCCAGCTGGGTCTTGCACTCCACCGAGCAGGACGAGCTCTCAGCCATGAACTCGACGTCGATGGCGGTGGCGTCCGACGCGCTCGTGATGCAGTGCTGGTTGGTGATGAGGTGGCCCTGGCTGCCGACCAGCCAGCCCGTGCACAGGCTCGAGCCGCCGATGAGCAGGCGGGCGACGGCGCGCGACTTGGTGTACGCCTGCGGGAGGCTGCTGTAGAGCGAGCTGCCGCTCTGGTAGCACTTGGCGGGCTTGGAGTTGTCGGCGCCACACAGCGCCTCGTCCTGCTTGGCCGGGAAGCCGTGGAAGAAGCCGCTGATGGTGAAGGCCGTCGAGGACGTCGACGTGGCCGCCGGGTAGTACTGCACCAGCGCCGTGTTGCCCGGGATGAAGGTCGACACGAAGTCGCCGAGCTGCTCGCGGCCCTTGCCCGAGTAGAAGTAGGCGACGCTGGCATCGGGCGAGCGTACGACCACGAGGTCGCCCTCGGGCAGGTCGAAGTTGGAGAACTGCACGGCGATGTAGCTCGCGTCGTCGTACGAGATGATCTCGTCGTGCTGCGCGCCGGCGGCCACCGTCACGTTGGCGGCCTCGAGCGCGCCGACCTGCAGGATGCCGTTCTCGTTGTAGTACGGGCTGTCGGCCTCCATGGCGGCGAAGCCGGCGTTGGCCACGGCCGCCGCGACGGCCGCGAGCGCGGTCAGGAAGGAGAAACGCATGGCTAGGGGCTTGGGCTTGAGCTTGGGCTTGGACGCGGGTGCTTGCGCAGGCGAAGGCGAATGGAGAAGTGAGCGGTCGGGAGGAAGGCGCGTTCGTCTACTGGGGTGGCGGTCGTAGACGACGGCCAGGGGAGGAACGGGTCGCTCTTGGAGGAGACGATGGCGCGGATTAATCGGCACGGGAGGAGCGCCCGACCACCGTCAGGTCCATGGTGATCGCGTGAGGAAGCGGAGCCTCCCGCTGCCGGATCAGCAGGACCACTTGCACTGCTACATGTACAGCATAGTGGTGATGTAACGTTGGCCGCGCGTCTGATTATCCCGGGCAATGGCAACGGGCACAGTAGGACGTTGGCTAAGCAAGAGGCCAAGTACTGTAGCAATCGGGGATCGGATTGGCGAGATCGGCTGGCCGGTGTCGGCGACCGAGCGCTCGCCGACAACGTTTGCGTATTCGAATCAGGTTGCAGCCCTGCTGGTCGTGACCCACAATCATGATTTGTGAGTCA
This sequence comes from Phytopythium boreale, assembly GCA_023338115.1. Classification (NCBI taxonomy): domain Eukaryota; phylum Oomycota; class Peronosporomycetes; order Pythiales; family Pythiaceae; genus Phytopythium; species Phytopythium boreale. The sequence goes on along the minus strand of JAADYG010000581.1, from coordinate 15,499 downwards.
CTTGGTGACGGTCGTGGGATGGGCCGTGTCTTGATTAGCGAGCTCGTCCTGGCGGCGCATTGCGGCTGAGCAATGCTGTCGCGGTGACGGGATCCGTCGGCAGGCTGGGCAGCTCCGAGTACTGTAGATACAATACACGCTTTTCTCACTGTCAAAAGGAGTTGAGACCAACAGATAAATGAGTGAATGCGCGTTATCAGATCGCGACTAAACAGACAGTGGGAGTCGGACAGAGCCGATCCCGTGTCAAGCTTCCGGGTCTGCGGAAACCGTTTGCATGAGCAGACCTGGATGTGTGTACGTACTGTACAGTCAGACAGACAGACACGAGCATCGCTCTTTGCTGCAGACTGTGAAGGGCGAGCCAATGCGCTCGCCTCTGGGACTCGCGCTGTTCGAACTTGGAGAGCTGTGGCGGCGGTCGACGCGCGAGTCAGGCGATCGACTCCTCACAAATGCCCAATGGCCCACTCTCGTCTGATAACAGGACAGCAAGCCGTCAGAGCGCAACGGGGTGAGTGTGTCGCCGTCATCTCTAATCGAGACTTTCCGCCGCTGGCGTTGCCGTGAAGGCACACAGGTCGAGTAAACTTCACATCCAAAATTCATATTGAGACTCGACAATTCCGTACATCGGAAGTGTAGGGTACCGGCGAGCGGCTGGCACGTGAAGCTCCGCCATGCGAGACGACCACGAGGTCTTCTCGGCCGTAACCTAGAGGCACCAGTACTGTAATAGCCTCATGCTCGGCCTCACCTCACGCACGCGCCGCCCCTCAACCACGGAAGCTGTCGCCGAACGAATGCCGTTGCCCGGCGAGCGAGCAGCGGAAACGACTGTCCTGCGTGTTTACGCGGCCCCCTCACGTCCGAGTTCCCGGGTCAAATCCTGATCCGCAAGCAGAAAACCCGGAGGAGTACTACCGCTGAGCAATCACGCTAGGAGCGCCGGATGTCGCTCGTTGGACCCCACCATGGCTTCTCTGGTTCCACATCAGTTGTTCACATCGTGCGCCTCGTCCGCTCAACTTGAGAGCGCGCGCTTGTGCTGCTGGCCGCTCGTCGCGTGGCATTGCGCTTTGATCTCCAGCACGTCCGAGCAGCCGCTTGGCCACTGGGACTCGACCTGAACGTGAAGCTGGCCGGCCCTGTAGATTACAGCAACATGAGAGCGCATTGGCGAGTTAGACGATCGTGAATCTGACTGAAGGGATCACACGGACGCAACTCACCGCTGGAGGAACTCGTCTTCCAGGTCCAGCCCCTCGCAGTGGAGGAAGACGCTCAGCACACACACGTCTCCGTGGTGCAGCGCGACGCCCGCCACGCCCGCCATCGTGCACAGCTTGGAGTTGACGGCGACGACGTGCGGCGTCAAGTGCGCGCCAGAGTCGACCGTGAAAGGCGACGCGAGCTGCCGGCGCTCGTCGCCAGCAGTGACGGCGATGCGGTCCGTTAGGCGCACGCGCGTGTGGCCCATGTTCTGCACCACGACGTACAGCTCGACGACCTGCATGACCGTCGCGCGGCCGCTTACGAGCACCGTGCGCGTCGTGCGGCCGTTCGACCGGCGAGATAGCAGCCCCCACGCGTTCACGTTCCGCTTCCTGCCCGTCGCAAAGTGGAACCCCTCCGGCTGGATGAGTAGAGCACAGCAATAAGTTAGTTGCCTCCATCTCACATTAGGTAACAGTTCAGTAGTGAGACAAATCGTACCGTGATGGAGGAGCAGTCAGGCATGCGGTTGGACGTGTGCCACGCGGCCCACTGCTGCCGCGCGGGCAGACGCTGCGGTCCGTGGACTGCGACTCGCCAACGGCGCTGGATGAGCGAGTCCCAGAGCTCCTCCTGCCGCGCGGCGCGCTCCAGCTCCTTGCACGTCTGCATCACGCTCGCCAGCGTCCACGCGTCGCAGAACTGCAGCACTGTTGGAATTTCGTGGACGGCCCAGACCGCGACGGCGACGCTGGCTGCGGTCGAAGAGGCGGGATCCATCTCCACATCGCGAACCGCGCCGGCGCAGTCAGTTGTCTGCTCCTCTTGTGCTTGTTGCCGCTCGTCAACCAAGCTCTCGGCGTCGGAAGCCGCCGTCTCACGGGTGCGCTTGAGTCTGCGTCGCTTGATACTAGCGCTGCTGCCATCATGGGCAGCAGCCGTGTCTGCGAGAGACGCCGGCATGGGGTGGCCCACCACCGGGCACGGCACCCAGACCATCGAGGTCAGCGGCAGCGTCGGCCCCGCCGCCGATCCCCACGGATGAGTTCCTGCCGCAATCGGAACCATCGTAGCCGTCGAGGAGCAGCTAAGCGACGCGATAGCGTGATGCTGCATCCCGGTACTCGAGCCAGCCGTGTGGCCCACGACTCGCCGAGCAGGCAGCGCAATTGGGACCATGGTCGTCGTTGCCTTGTGGACATTCGAGTGTCTCGAGAACTGGTTGTCATCGGTGGTTTGTGCGTCGCCCTTGCCACCGAGCTGGGCCTTAACGGCCTTCAGCTCGGCGGTCAGCTGTTCGATGTGCTCGATGGCCTTCTCCAGCACCTTGGCGCGGTTGAGCTTGCGGTCTTCGCGCAGATGCAGCAGCTCCATGAGCTCCTGGAAGCGCGAGTTCAGATCCTTGCGGTTGATCTTGGCGCGCTTCTTCTTGCGCTCGTAGTTGTCTTCCAGTTGGAGCAGCCGCGCTGTCGCGTGGTGCGGCGGCGTCGTCGGCGTGTGAGTGGTTGGATGGCCCAGGATCGACGACGCAGAGCCATGTAGAAGCGCCGCCGCCTGCCGCGCGCTCATGTCGAGCAGCCCTGCCACGCCGTCGATCGTGCCGTCCGCGGCTGTGGGAGTCGCATGACCACTCGCGACAGTCATCCCTCGCGAGGCGGGCAGCTGCTCTATGTCGTCATTGGCGCCCAGCAGTTCATCCAGCAGCGTGGACGACATGGCGCTGTGGCTTGGGAGGTGGTCGGCCGCCGCCCCTGAGGCCGCGAGGAACGCACTCAGCTCCTGCAACTGGGAACAGGAGGAAGCCGACGGCGCGTAGAGCGCGAAGGTCGTATCTGCGGGGCCTCTCGCGCCCATGGCCGCGCCGCTCCCCGCCAATCGACACAGCGGCGAGTCCACGGACGCATCGCTGCTGCTGCCGCTGCTCGTGTTCCCGCCGTGGCTGGTCGGCGCGCGCTGCTGGTCCTGCTGCTCCTGGTCGTCCGCGGGCCAGAAACTCGGTCCGACGCAGCGCGTGGCGGTCTCCATCGCGTCCAGGGATCGATCGTGAGTGAGGGAGAGCGGCTTCCACCTTCTTGGGGCGTCCAATAACGCGCGAGACGCAATGACGCAGGAGCTTCAGCGCTTGGTAATCCGGCGGGATGCTGACCAGAAGAAGTGTCGGGAGCTGCTCGGTTCGTTCTGTAGGTTGTCAGTTCTAGGTCGGCGGACCAAAATATGTGGGCAGGAAACGATCGCGACTGGCTAAAATTAGTCCTTCAGAGATACTGGATTGGCTGAGAAGATCGTGTTTGGGTAATCTAGAGACGCACGCATTTTGGGCGAATCAAAATGGTCCGGCGGGAGAAAATGAGTCTGCTTGGTCCCACTTTTCTGCGCTAAAATTCAACATTGGGTTTCACGGCTTCTTTAACGCCCAACCAAATAATTGACGTTTCATTTGTGAAAATATTGATGTGCAAGCGCTTGTGTCGAATCCAATTAATTGGTTATGCAGGAGGCAAAGTGTAGCCATTGCGCCGCCGCCATCATCACTGCATTCCCCACAAAAGACCCGCGCCACTAGGCGCTGACGGTAGGCTTTGAACCTTCAGAAGTACTGCTCTTGAAGAGTTTAGTCGACAGGATGAGCGCGCTGTCACCAAGCGCCGATTGCGGCTGCGTGCACTGGGTGGGTGTCGCGTCCAGTGCGTCTTAGCGAGCCGCCTCGATCCCACGGTCCTGGTTGCAGTACCACCTCTTCGTGCGTAAGAGTGCTTCGCGCCGTTATTCGTATACAGTACAACATCAGCTTTGTGGCACATCTCTCTCTCTCTCTCTCTCTCTCTCTGTGTGTGTGTGTGTGTGTGTGTGTTGATGCACTCAAGACTTGCCGTCCGGGTCGACGACGGGGGCCATCAAGATGATTAAACGGCGCCGGCGTGGGTGCAACTTGCAGCTCCAGCTTCAACAGCAAAGATTCAATGTTGCGCCGCTGCATCTTAGCCATGCGCATCGATTGCTGCTGATGCTGTAGTGAACTGTAGCAACGGTTCTACCCTTCGCGACGCTGGCAATCCTATCCTCCAAGGCAAACTCCACACTGTAACGCCAAGGGGTTCGTGTCAACGTGGCACGGTGCCTCGACTAGTGTCATTCACGACTCATCGGGACCAACAACCTGCTACTCCACCCATCAGAAAAGCAGGAGAGAACGAATGGTCAAACCCCAGTGGATCCACTGCCCTACTGCATCTCCGGCAGCGCCGCGAAGGGGTACTCGCCCGTGTTGTGCGTGAAGGTCGCGCACAGCGGGTTGAGCGCCGTGGCCGTCGCGCTGTACACGTCGCAGTCCGTCTCGGGCTTGATGGCGGCTACGTAGTCGTGTCCTCGGCCACCTTCTTGAAGCCCTGGCCGATCTGCGGGTAGTACACGCCCCAGTCGTCCTGCGACAGCGTGAAGGACACGGTCGTGGACTCGCCCGTCTCCAGGCTGACCTTGCTGAACTTCTTGAGCATCTTCACCTCGGGCACCGAGTACGAGCGGTACGGCTGCGTTAAGAACAGCATGACGGTCTCCTTGCCCGCCATGGCCCCCGAGTTGGTGACCACGACAGAGACGTCGATGGTGTCGGAGCTCGACGTGACGTTGGTCTTGCTCAGCGTGAGGTCCGAGTAGTCGAACGTCGTGTAGCTCAGGCCCGTGCCAAACGTCCCACACTCGGCGTTGCTCGCGCCGCACTTGGTCGTCACACGGTGGTTGTACGGCATGAGGATCGTGCCCGAGTACTTGGGGTACGTGATGGGGAGGCGGCCACTGGGGTTCACCTTGTCGTAGATGATCTCCGCCACGGCTTGGCCGCCGAGTTCGCACGCCAGCATGCCGAGAATAACAGCGTGAACGTTCTCCGGGAGGTCACCGAGCAGGCGAGGGCGACCCTCGAAGAGCACGACGATCACCTTGGTGCCCGTGGCGGCCAGCTCCTTTACGTACTCGATCTGGCCGGCGGGTAGCGCCAGGTCCACGATGTCTCCAGCCTTCTCGGTGTACGCGTACTCGCCGATAGCCACGAGCGTGTACTCGGCCTTGGCCGCGAGCTCCTTGGCCTTGGCGAGGTTCTCCACCGAGTACGACCCATCCACATTCAACCCATTGAAGTACGACACCTGGTTGCCGCCGATGGCCTCCAGGCCGTCCTTGACGGTGACGCCGTGAGTGTACGGCGCGTTCGTCCAGGAACCGGCCGTGGTCACAGTCCAGCCACCGCACATGTTGGAGACGTTATGCGCCGAATATCCGCTCAGAAACACCGACGACGAGGTCGCGAACGGGAGCGTGGCGTTGTTGTTCTGGAGCAGCACAACCGACTCGCGCGCCATCGCTAGCGCCGCGGCGACGTCGTCGCTGTTGCCGATGAGAGACAGGTACTCCTCGCCTGGCACCGAGTTGTCGTACAGCCCCAGTCGGAGCTTAAGCTTGACGATGCGGCAAGCCGACTCCTTGAAACGGTCGTACATCTCGGGCTGCTCCTCCAACAGAGCCTTGGCGCCCTCGACGAATGACGTGCCGTAGCCCATCATGCTCATGTCCACCGCGGTGCGCGTGAGCGAGAGCTTGGTCGCCTCCGCTGGGGTGCGCGCCGTCCGGTGGAAGGACGGAAGGGCGTCGATCTCGACGAAGTCCGAGACGACTATCCCGTCGAAGCCAAAGTCGTCCCGCAGCAGCGTCTTGAGGATCTTGGTGTTCTCGATGGCCGGCACACCGTTGATGGAGATGTAGTTCTCCATGAGCGAGAGAGCGCCGGCTTTGATCGCCGAGAGGAACGGCGGGCGAAGTAGTTGAGCAGCTCGTAGTCCGTGATCGTGACGCCCTCTTGGTCGTGCCCAGTCGGCATCTTGGAGTACGCGATGAAGTGCTTGATGCACGCTGCCGACCCGTTGATGCTCTGCATCCCGCGCACCACCGCGTCGGCCATGACCGAGACCGTGTACGGGTCTTCGCCGAACGTCTCGAACGTGCGGGGCCACAGCGGGTTCACGGCAACCTCGAGGATCGGGCTGTAGAGCCACGGGACGCCAGCAGCTTGCGTGTCGCGCGCCGTCACGCGCCCCATTTCTTTGACGAGGTCGGGGTTGAACGAGGCGGCGCCATTGATCTGCTGCGGGAAGAACACGGCGTCCTGGATGAACCCGGCGCCATGGACCGAGTCGAACCCGTACAGAATCGGGTGGCCGCCATTCGAGCTCATGGCGATCTCCTGCAGCTTGGCGACCGCTTCGCGGTACTCAGAGGCGTTCCACAAGTACTTGGCCGTGCCGTTGCTGTCGGAAGTAGCGCCCGTCAGGATGGGCGAGCCGAAGTATCCCCCCGACTTGATGTCGGCGTACGGCTTCACCGCCTCCTCGGATATCTTGCCCGACGTGTCGGTGAGCAGGTAGATAGCCATGAGGTTCATCTGCCCGATGATGTCGTCGGCGGTGAAGTTGGCCATGAGGGCGTCAACCTCTGCGTCCCACTGGTCGGTGGCGACAGCAGTGCGCCCGAGTAGGCTCAGGGCAGCCAACGCCGCCGGTGCAATCCACGACGTCCACATCGCACAGGCTTGGAAGAAGGGAGGACTTGTGCAGGACAGCTCGAAATGAGGAATGGCGTCCCACCAGCGATGCTCGCGGGCGCTCCTCCCGCCTCGACGCCAACCCATGAGCGCTTGACACGCCGCCAACCGATATAGTCAAGGGGGCAATTGCCATCAATGCGCATTGGAAGACACGCGCTGCAACGGCGCCGATCGTGTCACCAACCACCTCCGTGGATCGCGAGGTTCAACTACGGACGAGTGGCGGCACCCTGGTCTGACTCTGTGAGATGGCGGCCGAGTCGGATAACCAACCGATATCGAAGTGCAGTCGCTCGAGTGCAAGGCGCGCCTCTTTTTGCAGGCGGACTCGCTATGTACAAGTTGAAGCAAAGCTCACCTCATTCTGCAAGCACAGTGCAATGTGCAGTAGCTTACTGTGTACTGCTATCGGTGTGGCACGGGATGAGGACTTCGTAGTCCGTCGAGCGCAGTCGCGCGCAGCGAGTGGAGGAGGCGCGATGCGGCGCGAAAAGCACAACGCGGCGCAACAAATCAAGGAGAAGTGTTGCACTTGTCACTCCGAGTGTATCAAATACAGTGTACAGTACAGCCGCTGACGACGCAGGGGTAATCACGCAGTCGACAAAGCCGCCCGTAATCGGAAGCGTGCACACACCGGACCGACAGTGACTCACTGTCAGTGAGCAACCGATAGTATACTGTAATGTACCGTACTGTTGTCGCTCGAATGCGGACCAGCGAGCGAGCGCACCTCGTGCAAATGAACGCGCTGTGTACAAGATGAAGCGAAGCATCCGGATCCGGACTTTGCTCGAAATCATGTTGACTGTAGGGCAGATATGTGTGTCCTCCCCGCGTCAAGCACTTCATGCACAGCACAGTACCGGTAGATCGAATCGCGCTGCTGCAATTCATCCCGGATTAGTGCAGCGACTCCCGTGACAGAGTGCGTGCACTCCGGCTTGGCACTGTCGATCAAGCGCCGGGCTAGCAGTGCCGATGGCTCAAAGGTGGAGGGCTTCAATACGAATGCGAGAGTATCCAGTGCATGTCATACCATCAGAGCAAGCCGTAAGGGTGCCACTACTGTAGAGCAAGTTGTCCGTCGAGTGCAGCCGCACAACAGCGACGATGTAGAGGCAGCGCGACTACCAATTGTAATCAAGATTTCGTGCTGCGCGATGACAGTACATTATATATCCCACCGCCTGTGTTACACAGCCCGGGTACTGTGATCTGGTCCTTGTCCCTTCGAGTGCATCAAATGCTTCGAAGTACAGTAACCCGCCAACGACGCAATGGTAATCACGCGGTCGGCGAAGCCGCCCGTACTCGGAAGTGCGTGTCCATCACAAGAATCAACTTGGGCGCACGAAATCATTTCCCTGACTTCGATTACGGTCTGCTACTTTGGCCAGTTGTACCCCTCCGCCGATGCTGTTTGGAACTTACCCTCCTCGTCGTGTACTTCGTCCTGGATGTAGGCGCGTCCGACTTCCTCGCGCGACTGACTGGCATCTCGACTACGTCCAGTATTGAATGAAATGTTTGGTGTGACACACCTGAGGCCGCTCCCATCGCCCACAACAACAAATCAGCCAAGCTTACTCCCAAATCCGGTTTGGCGCCTCGACTGAATGGACAATCTATTGTTTGAGCGACGACCAGGCGCGGGCGGCATCGCGTTCTTGAGCACTCTCCGCAAGACACACGACGCCGTCAATGGTGTGCAGGAGGCTCGCCTTCACATTCGGATGATCGAATTGGGGTGCACACGTTGCCCACAGCAGGGGCGGTGACATGCGCACACCTCTAGTTTCAACTTCAGACCTTTAACGGTGCGCCGCTGCATCCTACCCATGTGAAGCCATGTTCTTTGTGACTGGAATACCTCGCCGCCAAGAACAAACGCCCTCACAGAGCGTGCGTCGATCAGCCTGCCCGTTGTGCCGCTGCGAGCTCAAAGAGGCGTCTCGGGCGTCTCTTGGGATCGAAAACGGGTCCGTTACGAGCAACTGCGGCACGAGCCAATGCGCCGGGCTTCTTGCACCCGCTCCGGTCTCCATTCTCTTACCGTTCGGCTGGCGATCCTTCGGCGATGCCGTTTCAGCGACGATAGGAGCTGTGGCATTCAACAGCGAGGGCGGCGTCCTGCAGGTGGGGTCGCCGGTGAAGGGGCTCCTGCCGGCCAATTCGCTCCTCGATGCGAAACGATCGCCCCTTGGCATTCCAACCTCCTCCCCCGCGACCCATCGCCGCGTTCACTTATCCATCGGCAGCGGCCGCGGCATTCGAGAACTCGCGAACCAATCCCAGTCCCCCAAGCGACGAACGGGGACAGTCAATTCGTCTCGCTGCCTACGGTTCCTGCCTGCCACTCGACGGCTACCATCGGATAGCAGAGTCACTCGTGAAGCGGTAGCGGCGGTAAGGGCAGCATGTCCGCGTTGACGATCGTCGCGATGAAGGTCTTCAAAGTTGACACCGCGCACGTTAGCAATGGCGTCCGCGCGCGACGAAGCGCGGTCGCCAAGCTGCTGCTGGTCGCGTCGACCGTTTTAGCGGGGGCGCCGACCATCGTTTATGCCCAGGACGCAACGAGTTCGACTGCCGGGTCGCTGGCTGCGCAAGTGTACATGCCGGAAGAAGTCGAGGACACGTCGCTGTATTGCGATCCGAGCCACTACTTCGACTTCGACGCCAATGCGTGCGTCGAGTGCGTCTTCGGCACGTGGTCCAACGGTCGCATGGAGGTATGCGAGTACCCCGTGAGCTGCGACGTCGGCTCTATGCCGTCGCTGCACGCCACGAACGCGACGGACTGCATCTCGTGCCTCGCGGGCTTCTACAGCGACATCTTCGGCACCGACATGTGCAAGCCCTGCCACTGCGACCCGGGCTTTGCCAGCGCCGCCAACGCTGCTGTCGACGGCGCTTCCACCTGTAAGGCTTGCCCTCCTGCAACTCACGCTCTCGGCGGCAGTGACCAGTGCCGCAACTGCCCGGCCAACACCTACGCCGGGGAGGCGTCCGCCAAGTGTTTGCCCCTCGAGTGCCCGCCCGGGTCTGCGCCCAACGAACAAGCTGTGAGCGCGACCGACTGCTCTGAATGCCCCGCTGGTTTCTTCTCTCCGGGAGGAGTCGCGGCGTGCGAGCCGCTCGAGTGTCACGCTGGGCACTTCGCCCACGCTGGAGCGGCGAACAACTCCGACTGCTTCGAGTGCGCGTTCGGCACGTACTCGGCCGGTGGACTCAACGTGACCGAGTGCGAGGAAGTCAAGTGCCCTGCCGGCACCGTGACCAAGCGTGGGGCTGTGAACGCGACGAACTGCGACGTCTGCGCAGTTGGCACCGTCTCGCCTGGTGGCAGCAACGTCACCGAGTGCGTCGAGTGTCCGCTGGGCCAATACGCCTCTACGCTGCGTGAGGAGGACCTCGGCGCGAGTTTGTGCGCCCCGGCAACGTGTCCTGCGGGCTCCGTGGCTCCTCCAGGCGCCGTGTCAGCAGCTGCGGACTGTATCGAGTGCGAGTTCGGCCTCTTCTCTCCTGGAAACGACACGGCGTCGTGTGAAATCATGGATTGTCCGCCTGGCTCGCAGCCAAACAGCCCAGCCGCCAGTGCCACCGACTGCCAAGTCTGCGTGCTCGGATGGTTCTCTCCTGGTGGCGCGTCAGCTTGTGAGCCAACGGAGTGTCCAGTGGGGACAGAGCCCACGTACAACGCGACGGATGCGGAGGCGGACTGCCAGGCATGCCCGTACGGAACTTCGTCGAGCGGAAACGCGTCAATGTGCCAGTACCCGACCTGCGAACCCGGTTACGAGCCAGACGCGCTCGGCTCCGAGTGCGTGCAGTGCCCTGCCGGTTCATTCAGCACCGGCACCAGCGCCAGCACCAAGGTTCACGATCTCGGCATGCACCTTGGCTCCTCTACTGTTAATTTGTTCTGCTCACCGACCGAGTGTGCGCCGGGTTCGGAGGCGTTCGAAGGCGCCACCCACCCGACGGACGACTGCGTCACGCGTAACGTGACCTCCTTCTCGCTCGGCGGCAACATGAGCTGCGCGTCCTGCGGCAACGGCACGTATGCGAGCGAGAAGCACGACAAGTGCCTTCCGATGGTGTGTCCGGCTGGGTCCGAGCCCAAGTGGGCGCCGATCTCCGGCGACGACTGCGAGATCTGCCAGCAAGGGTACTTCAGTCCCGGCGGAGCGACGATGTGCGCGCCAGTCCAGTGCGCGCGCGGGTACTCGGCGCTTGCTGGCGCGACCCACGAGACGCGCGACTGTCTGTTTTGCCCTCAGGGTCAGTACTCTCTTGGCGGCATGTCTGTCTGCCAGGACACGACGTGCAAGCCCGGTTACTCTGCCGGCGCTGGCGCCCACGGGCCAAAGAAGGACTGCGAGCCGTGCGGCGCTGGGTTCTGGAGTATTGGCAACGCAACCAAGTGTCTGGCCATGCAGTGCGAGCCCGGGTACTCGTCGCAGGTCCCTGCGGCCATAGATGCGACTTCTTCTTGCGCTATCTGCCCCCAGGGAACGTTCAGTCACGGCGGAAAGGGGCAGTGCGAGCCTGTCCAGTGTCCTCCGGGGCAATTCTCCGTCGAAGGCGCGTCCGACTCGGTCAGCTCGTGCATTGACTGTCCGGCCGGCCACACGTCTTTGGGCAACGAAACGCTCTGTGAGCCATGCGCGAGAGGTTTGTATGCAAAGGCCGGCGACCAGGTGTGTTCTCCGGCGCAGTGTGAGGCTGGGTGGCAGGCCAACGAGCTCGCGGCCAACGCGACCGACTGCACGGGTTGTGAGATCGGACTGTAGTCGGCCGGCGGTGCGAGTCTCTGCACCCCCGCGAGTTGTTCTCCTGGGTTCTACGCGCCCGAAGAGAGCGGCGTCATTGTCACAGATGACCACGGGTCCACCAACGTGACGGCGGTCACTTGTCTGCCGTGTCAGCCGGGCTCGTACACCCCTGGCAACAGCGTCTGCCGCCCTACTCAGTACCAGAAGGGCTTCGGGTCGGTCGAGGCCGCGTCGCACCCGACTGCCAACTGCACCATGTGTGGGCCTGGCGAGTTCAGTCCGGGCGAAAACTACCCGTGCCGGCCGACAAGTTGCGACGCCGGATCCGCCTCGCCCAGCAGCGGCAACTCACTCGAGCGCGGCAACTGCCACACTTGCCCCCTCGGGTTTTACAGCGCCGGTGGCGGAGCTCAATGCGCCATGGCCGAGTGCGAGCCTGGGTTTGCTGCCGGTCCCGGAGCGAGCGACCCGGTCGCTCAGTGCCAGATCTGTGCAGCCGGCTCGTACTCGCTCGGCAACGACTCGCAGTGCCTCGAGACCTCGTGCTTGCCCGGTTACTTCTCTCCCCGCGGAGCTTCGGATGAGCAGGCGGAGTGCGAGGAGTGCCCGATCGGCACCTTCAGCCTCGGAGGGGCCAGTCAATGCGAGCCAATGCAGTGCTCGCCTGGAACGGGCGCTACTCGTGCGGCGAGTGGGCCAAGCGAGGGATGTGAGCTGTGTCCGGGCGGAACGTTCTCTCCTGGTGGCATGTCCCCGTGCGTCCCCATGCTCTGTCCTCCTGGTCACGCGTCGACGGCCGACGGAGCGAAGGATCCAACCGCCACGTGCTCGCAGTGTGGCGCTGGGTTCTTTGGCGCTGGCAACCAGACCCAATGCGAGCCGAACAAGTGTCTGCCTGGGTCGTCCACTCCCAGCAGAGCGTCCGACCCTCTTGAGGAATGCCAAGTGTGTGAAGCCGGCACTTTTAGCACCGGTCCAGGACACGCATGCGCGCCCACGAACTGTGCTCCGGGTGCGGCGGCTCCTGCAAACGCCTCGCATCCGTCGGACCAGTGTGAGCTCTGCGCTGCTGGCTCCTTTTCCCCCGGAGGAGCCGCGAAGTGTCTGCCAACCACATGCGAGCCCGGCTCGGCTGCTCCGAAGGGAGCGATGCACCAGACTGACGACTGCGCCGTGTGTCCTGCCGGTCTGTTCTCGCCCGGAGGCGCTGACTCGCCTTGCCAGGGCCCAACGACGTGCGAGCTTGGGTTTGCCTCTCCCCCTGGAGCGGCAACCGCCAACTCCTCGTGCACAGTTTGCCCCGCGGGCTCCTTCTCCACCGGCGGTGACGTCCCGTGCCTCCCGACGACGTGCGCACCTGGTCATGGCGCTCTTGATGGAGCGGCGACGCCGGACGAACAGTGCGAAACGTGTGTCGCTGGTTGGTTCTCACCTGGTGGAGGCAATCCGTGCGCGCCGGCCGAGTGTCCACCCGGTTCGGGGTCGAATGAACCAGGAGCCACGAGCAGCACAGACCAGTGTGAGATCTGCGACGCCGGTTACTTCTCCCCGGGGGGATCGGCCGTGTGCTCGCCTACGACTTGTGCCGCTGGCTACGCGTCTCCCTCGGGCGCTGACGTCCGCGACAAGCAGTGCGCTCTGTGCCCCGCTGGTATGTTCTCAACGGGGGGGGATCTGCGCAGTGCGAGCACGTCATGTGTGCGCGCGGCTACGCGTCACCTGCAGGCGCTACATCCGAGGACGGGGAGTGTATTGTGTGCGCTGAGGGGTTCTACTCGACTGGAGGGTCCACGCAGTGCATCGCGTGCGACTGCGAGCCCGGGTACTCGTGTCTGGGCGGGCAGTCAACCGGCACCAAGTGTGAGGACGGGGAGAGCTCTGCTGGTGGTAGCGACCGATGTCTGCAGCGCGAGACGCCGACCAACTACCTGGCGCTCGTCGTTGACATCGAAGGCTACACGGCGAGCATGTTCAACGAGGATGTGACGCGCGCCTTCACGTCCGGACTGCGCGATTTCATCACTGCGGCAGCGACTGAGACAACCGAAGCTAAGGCGAGCAGCGGCGAGCAGGAGCAGCCCCAAGGCAGCAACTCGACGGAGGAGCAGCACGTGACGGTCGCGACCAGCGCGGCGGAGAACCGACTGCTGGCGCGGCTGGCTCAGCTCGCAGCGACCGTGTCGAGCAGCAGCTCTGGCGTGAGCTCCAGCAACACTGAAGATGTCGGAACCATTGAGAGCGACGACAACTCGTCGACGTCGGCGACCCCGGCGCCAACAACAGCGACACAAGCTGAGACGACTCTGGACGAGGACGACATTGCGTTTGAGGTGCGCTCCGTGGTCACGACCGACGAGTTGGCTCGGTACCAGTGGGGTGCTAGCGAGGTGACGGTCTTCATCTCGCTCAACTCGAGCGTCCGCGCCTTTGAGCGGTTCCTGGTCGTATACTCGACCGCTGCCAACGCCTCCGACAGCGCCAACTCGACCGTGACGAGTGGGTCGAGTCCGGAGACCGACATGGACGCGAGCGCCGAGTTCGTCGCGACGCTGAGACCACGGACTGACGCGCATCCGGTCGGCCCAGCTGCAGGGGGTGTCGGCGTGGGAGGACGGCGTCGAGGTGGCGCACGTGGGCGACGCGCCCAACCGCTCCAACCTGTCGACGCTCGCGCTCTCGATCCTCGTGGGCTGTGCCGTGGTCGCCATCGCGGTGCTCGTGGTCGTCGTGCGCGTGGTGAGTAAGCGCGGATACCGCGGCACGCGCAACCTGGAGGCCGGCAAGCCCACGCCCACGGTCGCACAGGTCGTGCGCGCGCCGAGTCGCCCCTTCACGCACGCGTAGGTGTCGACTGAGCATGCATACGGTAGTGAGACGGAGATGGAAGATGCGTCGGTATACAAGATGGATAATGTACTTGGGTTTGATTCATTTCCGGTTCGTGCAGGCTAGTCGGTGTAGCATTGCGGGCCAACATGACGTCGATGTCATCGACATGGTATCCATGTCACAATGAGAGTCGCATCGCACCCGCAATTGTACTGCATAACAGCCAATCATCGATTTTGATTCGAATTTATAGCCAATCACTGATCCGATTCGCTGGTCGAAACTTCTGAGTTAAAGCTGGTTGAACTTGCCCAGCCTTCAAACCGCAGGAATCAAGTGCGCGATCGCTGATCGGCCTGCCACTTGATACATTTCGCACGTGTGGTCTATGGCATGGCCGCCCGTCAAAGCACCAGAGGATTTGCGTCCAGTTCAAGGTGAGTTTTAGCTAGCGTATACAGATCACGGTATCATTGGTGCGCGCAGCCCTCACAAGACGATACAGTCGATGACGTCTGCACCTGGTTCTGGCATTTCACACTCCCGTTGCCAGGCCGAGCATAGACACGAGCCGCAGCCGCTGGCCGTTTTGCCCGCTTCTTTTTGGAGCATGGCCAACTTTTGGCCCGCGCGAACGCTGTCTCACCGCGTGTTGACGCCCCGCTGAACTAAAGCGCGGCCGGAAATGCGGCTTGACGGCGTCATGGACGCGCGTGTTTCTCTGCGCTTGAAGTGTAGCTCGGCGCGTTGAGTTGATTCACGATTGGCCGGTGGTTGGGATCCCAACCCAACCCGTGCGACTTGCCGCGACCGCGAGAGACGACGGCCGACTGCAAAGGATGGGCGCCCGCGACAGGATGGATGCAAAGCGCGCGCCAATGCGTCCGCTCGCTCTCACCTGATCTACTCATGCTGGTTTTTGTATGGGAGCCACGGCGGTCTGCCCCCATCATCTTCAGGATCGGGCGGTTCCTTTCTGCCTCCCCCCGCTGCCCTCTCTGAAGCCCAGCCGCCGCCGCAGACTGATTCATCTCCTTGCAGGTCTGTCTTTAGTTCAGAATTGGCGTCGAAGCGCTCACTG
>JAADYG010000580.1:0-20454 GCA_023338115.1 Phytopythium boreale | reverse complement strand
TAGTGCATCCCTTCGTGCCTTTGGCAATATGCGGTGCACGTGTTACGTGTCGTTTACTTTCCAATACTTTCCCATCCAACAAGTTTGTTGTTTGAAGCATTTTGTGATTATCACAGGAGGTCTATTCATGCTTAACACTGTTGAGCTAGAAAATGCATAAGCGCAGGTAGCGAACGCGTTCTACCCCCACGCTAAACAAGTTGGAACTCATCTTGATACCGACAATCATTCCGCGAGAACTTGTTGCCTTTTTCTGTGGTCCACATTACATGTCAATGGCAACAGTAACCTACAGTGTACAACAGTAAAGCTACGGTAGAGCTGCACGCCTCGTGATTGGCCACGCCAATAGTGCTTCATGTTTGCCATCCCTACTAGAAACGCGTTACAACAAGAACCGACAACCCCTTGCTAGCCGTCAGACACATATTTAGCAGCCGGAGCCGCCGGCGATCACGAGGCACGACGTGCTGTCGAAAATCGCCATGATGTTCGTCATCACCGACCACACGAACGCGAACAGCAGCACCACGATCGTGACGGTGCCCATGAGCTTGCTCGAGCCACCCGTCCGCATCAGCTCCTGCGTCTCGGCCTTCTGCCTCGGCAACAGGAGCAGGAACACCCACGAGAAGAACGTCATCGCGTACATGACGATAACCGTGTACGTAATGTCAAGGCGCACTTGGTGGTCGTCCGTCTTGATGCGGTCGTTGGTGATGTTGAACGGGGCGTCTATCACCAACGTCAGTGCCGTCGCGAACGGGTCCGCGACGTTGTGGGCTGTGGTCAAGATGCCGTACACTGCAGCCTCGTTTCCTTGCTGCGCCAACTCGACACAGACATAGGACACAATCATCCATCCAACACCGTACGGGACTTTGACTGCAATCGGAGGGCCGAGCCAGAAGCACTGACTACGGAACACGTCCCACACCGTGATCATCGTCGTCGCGCAGTCGATCACGGAGACGACCAGGCCGGTGAACACGATCATCCAGCGCCAGCTCCAGTGCAGCCCCCGACGTGACGTCACAGCGATGCCGATCAAGAACATCACGTTGCCCAAGATGTCCGCGAGCGTACTGTTCAGCGGAGTGACGCCCACCATATACGACGCGACCGGAGAACTCGCCGTGTAGGGGATGCCTGAGAAAATGTGAGCGACGAGGATGTACCAGACGACCTGGTACATCGCGCGAGAGCAGAACAGGTCGTACAAACCCTTCATGTACTCGCCGAAGTTGGTGTGCTCCGTCTTCTCCTCCTTGATAAAGAACCACGTCATCGAGATCACCGGCGCCGTCAGCACTGCCATGATAATCATCACTTGCGGGAACGTCAGCGAGAAGTCAAAGTCGCCGCCGTACTCCTCGCCGTTGAACGCGAAGCCCGAGATGAGCTCACCGAAGATGACCAACACGGTGCGAACAATGTAGATCATGGACTGTGTCTTGCCTCGGATATTCTCCGGCTCACGCTGCGCGAAGTCCACCACGATGCTGTCGGCGCACACATCCGACATCACGTATCCAACCGCCGCAAGCGTCATGAGGATGGTGTACTTTCCGGCTTGGAACGCGGCGTCGAAGTTGATGCGAGCCTCGATCTCTGGAGTGTACTCAGCGACGGTGAGGTCACGGTCGTCTGGGTTCTTAAAGTACGGAGTGCCTTCCGGCATGCACGCCATGACGATGAGCATGATCTCGCACACGATCCAGCCGATTGCCATCCACGGACGGCGGCGGTAGCCGAACAAAGGCACGCAGTCCGACAGAATGCCGTAGAACGCCTTGAAGCTCCATGGAAGCACCACCAGCGTCGTCGCTGCCGTCACCGTCGACCCAGACGCGTTGAAGTAGTACTGGAGCAGCGGGTAGATCGTCGCTGGCAGCAGACCGTAGTTGAGACCGACAGCAGCGTACTGGAAGAGGAGACCCAAGCTGTCCTTGCTGGTCAGAAAGGGGATCTCACCGGGACGGAGCGTGCTTCCCTCTGGTCCATTGATGCCGTCGGGGGTCTTGACTGCCGAGTAGTGACCGTCCTCGATACCCTTGGCCTGCGAGGTGCCGCTGACGAAGGACAGTCGCGGGTTCAAGTCGGGCGTGCTGACTCCGGAGCCCGGTGTGTGGTGATACGACGTCATGGCCGACAGGATCACGGGACAACACGATAGGCTGGACACTTGTGCGGCGCGAAGCAAGTTCGGGACTGAGGATTAGGTGGCCGTGGCTTCTATAGCCCATGTTCCCTCGAGTGCAACTGATCCTCAGGCGACCCGTTTGAATGCCAGTAGTCGCATTTACAGCGCAAAAGTATACTTCGAGATGGACACCGTGAGCGAGGGTGATGAGTGTGATGTGATACATAGTACCTGCTCGCAGTTGACGCCCTTGGTCTCGTCATTAGGTGATCGCGCGACGATGGGCTTCCCGTGCGCTTGGGTGACTCGCATAACGCTTTCTGACATTTTTAGACAGTATCTATACAGCATGTAGCGTGAAAACGTTGCATTGTTTGCCCCAGTGGCATTCACTCGGCCTACAAAAATCAACATTACAATCATTAAAGTCAAAATCATCATAATCAAATTGTTATAAGCTCCGGTACCACGTCGCACTGGTGACGCGCTCCGTGTTGGTGGCGATAGATGCCAATCACAGCGCCCGATCTTGAAGTGACGCGCAGCGAGCAGCGAGCTCGGGATGAGAAGGAGCCTGCAGAGGCGCATGCGTTCGTGATGTGTGGACGGATTCGTTCGCGACCAGCTACAGTGCAAGTGCGGCATTTAACACGCTTACAGTACCTGTAAGCTTCGAGTTCACTTGGTGAAAGCACCCATCCCCTGGCGCAACTGTCCGCAGTGAACAGCTCCAGCGGTCTCTGTGGTGCTGCGACTTCCGAAACAGGATGAGGTGGGACGCCAGCGCCCTGCTTCTAGGCGGAGGCGGGCCCCAGCGCGACCAATCTGGTGTTTGGTCGACGAAATCTACAGTACGGCGAGAGGAGATGTACTGCAGCGCCATGACGGGCTTGCGCGTTGAACCCGAGCTCGATTGGTGCCACTGGCGACGTTTCAAGATGAGATGGCGGTCAAGAACGCCTCAGGCACTGCCTCCGTCAGAGTTCTACCCACTAACCGCGCATCGCGCCCGCCCTGTGCGTGTCCTTGGCCCGCCTGCCACGGCGGCACGCGTCAGAAGGCCATCGCTCCGACATGGCC
Source organism: Phytopythium boreale (assembly GCA_023338115.1). Lineage (NCBI taxonomy): Eukaryota > Oomycota > Peronosporomycetes > Pythiales > Pythiaceae > Phytopythium > Phytopythium boreale. Next base: position 17,231 of record JAADYG010000580.1, on the reverse strand, counting down.
GGTATAATTGCTAGCGCAAGTTGGGAATCAGGCACAGCCTGACAGTGCTCCCCTCGGTGCGCACAGTATGCCTAGGAATTGGTACGGGCCAGATTGGCAAGTAAGAGGGCAGATAGATACTTCAAAGTAGGCGAGAGGACAAAACCGCGATCGACTTACTTCGATGCGCTTCCCGTCGCAAGGCTTTGCACATCTGAAAGTACGTTATACAGGAAACCTTGAACGCCCGTAGTCGCGGAGCCACCCTCATCTATCAATTCGAGATGATCAGTACCGAGACGCCCGATAACAGGACGAGAGAACGCCAGCGGCAAGAGCCGCCCCCTGCGTCTTCTAGGTCAGTTCCCGTTAAGTTGAGTGAACTGGAGCTCGCACTTATGTCCCTCATCTTTTCGCTGTTCTGCTGGGCTTGCACGCCGTATCATCTGGACGATTTGGTACTTCAGGCTGCGCCCGCTAAATCCGGACTCTAAATCGCGCCCACAAACGGTATAGCGTTGTCTATGGCACCTCCATCGTGCTGGGACATCAAGCATGGCCAAAACGCTTCTCTGCTCGCCCCCCGGACGCCGTCTTTGACGCAGCGGTGCAACTCTGTCAGCGAGGAGACTTCAACTATACCACCAACACTCCTGACCACCACTCTTAACGCAACCTAATTCTGTCATGCGCAACATTAACACGAAGAGGCACGTCGTTTCGCGTCCAGTGACCCATCCACGCGCTCCGTGACCTGCAGGAGACGACGCGAGGGTCTCTTGATGCTTCCAACACTTGGGCTCTGATCCACAGGCGTCCCCCGTGCTCCTCACGCTCTCCATACTCTCAAGACGGCGCACAAACTCGAAAGAAAACGTCTTTATGCGTGTGTTAAAGTAGTGTGTCAGTCCATGTCCGGCCGTCCTCCGTCCGTCCTATCTTCCTCCGAGCCAAACTCGTGCCAAAGTCCGCAAATCACAATAAATACCAATTCCAAAGAGAGAGAGAGTAGGCGGGCCGCCCGCCGCGCGGCAGCCACCGCATTCTCTACCGGCCGGCCGCTCAGTGCACGGGCTGGTACGGCTGCTGGTGCAGGCCGAGCAGCGACGAGGCCGCGAGCAGCTCCACGTCGCGGAAGCGCGCGACGGACGCGGGCGACGCGTCGCCGAACGGTAACGCGCGCGCCGCCGCCTTGTCCGCGAGCGCGAGGCGCAGCTCCTGTGCGCGGCGCTTCTTGGCGCTTGGCGCCTTCTTGCGCTTGCTGGCGGCCTCGTCGCTGGTCGAGCTCGCGCTCGACGTCGCGGGGCTCGACAGCAGCGAGGCCTGCATGTCCGACCACGAGCGCTTGAGCGGCGAGCGCATCGACACGTCGCTGTCGTGTCCGTCGCCGCGCGCGGGCGAGGACGGCGGCGAGTCGGCGGCGACCGCGACGCTCGCGAGGCTGGACGCCACGAGCTGCTGCAGGTTGGCGGGCACCTCGAGCTTGTTGCCGCGCGGGCCGCCGCGGCCCGTCGAGAGAAAGTTCTTGACCTCCACGCCCGACTGGCGCAGCACGGGCTGCCACAGGCGCTTGCGCGCGTTCGTGAACCAGTTCGAGAGCTGCTTGACCTCGATGCCGGCCTCTGACGCGAGCTCCTCCTTCTCCTCCTCGCTCGGGTACGGGTGCGCAAAGTGCTCGGGCGAGAACATCCACGCCTTGAGCACGTTCTTGGCCTCCGGATGCAGCGTCCCGCGGCGCGTGCCCTTCTTCCTCCGCGCGTCGGCGGCCGACGCCGACGTCTCGCTCGCGGCCTCGCTCTTGTGCTGCGGCGGAGGGGACAGCGAGCTGAACAGCGCGCTCGTGCTCGGGCCGCCCAGCGTAGCGCGCGCCGCCGAGAGCGCGGGCAGCAGCAGCTCGCGCTTGGTCGACGAGAGCATGGCGAGCTCCAGGCCCGGCAGCTTGGTCATCGAGGGCGACGACACGGGCGGTGGGCTCTTGCGGCCCGTCAGCACGGGCGACTCCATCATGGACGCGTCCGATACGTTCCGCGTGTCGACCGTCATCGCCATCGTCGTCGAGTGCTCGCCCTCCTCCGGGATCGTCGGCATCACCTGCGGCGACGGCGAGTGGGTCGGCGCGGGGAACGCGGTGGGGAACGGCGTGGCAAGATCGGAAATGGCTGGCGAGGTGCTCGGCGCGGCCATCTAGAAGCGCCGCGTGGGTGTAGAGCAGCTAGGGCGGCGGCGGCGCGGTGGAGGAGTAGCTTTCAATCGCGGAGCTCCTGGTCGCGGGTCGGTTTGTGTCTGACTGATAGATCGGGGCGTCGGGTCGTGCCGGTTTGATTCGCGTCAATCTTGTCAAAGGTTGGGGCGTGGCGTTGTGGGGTAGGTCGTCCCTCCCGGCGTGGTGCGGACTGCGTGACGGCAGGCGAGTGTTGCTGTGACGCGCCGTGATCCAGGCGGGGCGACGTCGTGCCCGCTCTGTTGGGTAGTAGAGCGGGTTGGGGGGTCGTAGGGTGGCGTGGGTGGGGCTGCGTCCCGTGGGTTGAGAGTGCGTTCGTTCGGTGGCCGGCAAAAGCAAAAGTAAGATACAAGAAAAATAAAACCCAACACACAAAAAATCAAATCGCTCGAACTGGCGTGTTTGGCTGGGTGCGAGTTGCAGTTTTACAGCGCCAACGACTTGCGCTCACTATGGTACTAGTTACGGTTTGGGAGAAAAGTGACGTGCCGCCGCCCGCTGTCGTCGCCATGTAGAGCGGGCCGGCGCCTTCTGGACGTCTCTTGGGATCCACGGAAGGGCGACCGGACGATCGGATTTTTCTGTCCCCAGTGGCGGCGCCCTCCCACATCTTTTCTCGTAAACGTAACCCCCGAGCGGTAGTTTACGCGTAATATAACCGACTCAGACCGCGGGGCGACACCCATGGCTGGCTGCCACGCGTCGCAAAATTACGGATTACACGGCGTCCACGCGGTATATTACCGTAAGTTATCGTAAGTTACCGTCCCGGCGTCCAGCGTGCACAAACGAACGAACCCAGCCGGGCGGGTCGCCCGATCGTCGTCGATGGTTATCAAATCAAAACTGCACATCAAAGATCGCCGCCAGACTGACTCCTGTGTACCCGTAAGGTAGAGCGCACTCACTTGGAGTTACTGTAGGGCGGAGCAGCGAGCGGGTGAACGGGCGGCGAACCCACCCTTTGAAAGATAACGGCGGCGTAGTGCGAGGGGGCGCGACTGATTGACTGATTTGATGGGCGTCCGTCCTCCAGAGCATGAGCATGTGTGCGAAGGGCCAAGCCCCACTCTAGCGCCGATCTTTCCGCGCGCCGTGCTTGTTGTTGATGGGCAACAGACTGCGACAACTACGTAGTGAAGAGCGAGAGAACCGGCCAGCGACTCGGTGGGCGGGCGGCTTTCTGTCGTCGCTGGCCCTTTCTTCTGAGAAAAAGAGAAGCGCAAGCAGTGACATGCCCGCTCACATTTGCACCGTGGTACTCCGGTAGAGCAGGGTCCAGAGTACTTAAGTACAGCAGAGCTGCGTAGGGCAAGTGGTAGGGTCGGTAGGCTCGCACCCTTTCAAGATTGAAAGGCAAGTGGCGGATCGTCCGTTTCGATCCAAGCAAAGAACAGGACGCCGCTTGACCTCCCTCCCATCAGTCGCCAGGAGGCGGTGGGGCGCGCCCTACTGGACGCTCTACCGTATCAAATCACCACTGTACAGTTGAAGAAGCGCTTCGCGTTTCAAACAGCAACAGGCTGGTGGTGGGGAGAGGAAGTAAAGCAGTGAGGGAGGGCGAACAAGTGATAGACGTGCGTCTGATGGTGCCGTTTCGCCACCACCCCGACGCTTCGGCCGCCAGCAGGAAGAGAGTCAAGTGACAGAAACGAACGTACTTGAAGCAGTCGCCGCTTCAACAGGTAGGGCGTTTCCTTCGTAATGCCCTCCCGTAGTTGATCGGAAGTGACAGGGTGCCCTGTCACTTTGATGGTGTAACCCAGCGTACCCTCTTTCACCAAGCTTCAACTTACTCTCACTACCGTTTACCTTCGTTTAAGTCCGCGATGACGCCCCGTCATCACCCCAACTCGATAAAGTGTCATCCGCCTCGTTTATGTTGCGCACCACCCAAAGTGTTAAATCCCCGTAAGGTTCGATTCAGCCAGTAAAGTGCGCCTATTCCCCCGTAAAGTGCGTTTTCCGCTCGGATCGACGGCCTCAAAACCCGTCCTCCCCTCCCCCCGCCGCCCTACGCTGCACACCCAACAAACAAACCCCCGGGACAGTTCACTGTCAGGTCTCATTCCCCGCCCTACCCTATCCAGTCCCAGTCGCCATGAGCTCTGCGGGTCGTTCGCTGCTGCGGCAGTCGGCGCGCCTGGCGTCCGCCGCGCGCCGCGCCGCGCCGCTCTCCACGGTGGCCAAGGCCGCCTCCGTCGCCTCGGCGGCTTCCTCGGGCGTTGCCGCGCCGCTCCGCGCGTCTGCGTCGCCGCTCTACTCGCTGGCGTCGCCCATTAAGGTGCAGAAGAACGTGCGCGCGTTCTCGTCGGCGGCCAGCGGCACGGAGGTGCCCGTGCCGTCCATGGGCGACTCGATCTCGGAGGGCACGGTCGTCGAGTGGCTCAAGCAGCCGGGCGACCAGGTGCAGGTGGACGACGTGGTCGTCGTGCTCGAGACGGACAAGGTCAGCGTGGACGTGCGCTCGCCCGTGGCCGGCACGCTCGGCGTCCAGCGCGCCGCCATCGACGACAACGTGCTGGTGGGCGCGCCGCTCTTCCAGATCCTCGAGGGCGGCGCCACCCCCGCCGCTGCGTCTCCGTCGGCCAGCGCCGAGTCCAAGCCCGCCGCTGCTGCCTCAGCGCCCGCTGCCGCCCCTACCGGCGAGGAGGAGCTCGTCCCCGTGCCGTCCATGGGCGACTCCATCTCGGAGGGCACGATCGTGAGCTGGACCAAGCACGAGGGCGACTTTGTCAATGCCGACGACGTGGTCGTGGTCATTGAGACGGATAAGGTGAGCGTGGACGTGCGCGCGCCCAAGGCCGGCCGCATTACGCAGGCGCTCGCGAGCGTCGACGACGTGGTCGAGATCGGCGCGCCGCTGTTCAAGCTCGTGCCGGGCGAGGCGCCCGCGTCGTCGGCCGCCGCCGCTCCGGCCGCCCCGGCTCCGGCTGCTCCGGCTCCGGCTCCGGCTGCTGCTCCCGCTGCCGCTCCGGCGTCCACGCCCAAGCCGACGCCGGTCGCCGCGCCCGTGGACGGCGCCACGCCTCTGTTCGCTTCGCCCTCTCGCGACACGCGCCGCGAGAAGATGAGCCGCATGCGCCTGCGCACGGCCGAGCGCCTCAAGGAGTCGCAAAACACGGCGGCGAGCCTGACGACGTTCCAGGAGGTCGACATGACGAACCTCATGGCGCTGCGCAAGCAGTACAAGGACGCGTTCGAGGCCAAGCACGGCGTCAAGTTGGGCTTCATGTCGGCCTTCGTCAAGGCGAGCGCCTCGGCGCTGCTCGAGGTGCCCGGCGTCAACGCCATGATCGACGACGAGCACCAGGAGATCGTGTACCGCGACTTTGTCGACATGAGCGTGGCCGTGTCGACGCCCAAGGGCCTCGTGACGCCCGTGATCAAGAACACGGAGTCGCTGAGCTTCGCCGACATTGAGAAGAACCTGGGTGAGCTGGCCGAGAAGGCGCGCGCTGGCAAGCTGACGCTCGAGGAGATGACGGGCGGCAACTTCACCATCTCGAACGGCGGCGTCTTCGGCTCGCTCATGGGCACGCCCATCATCAACTTGCCGCAGTCGGGCATCCTCGGCATGCACGCGACCAAGATGCGCCCCGTCGTGCGCGACGGCAAGTGCGTCGCGCGCCCCATGATGTACCTGGCGCTCACGTACGACCACCGCCTGATTGACGGGCGGGAGGCCGTCACGTGCCTCAAGGCCATCGCCGACAAGATCGAGGACCCCGAGCGCCTGCTGCTCGATCTGTAGAACGCCGGACGTCGACCGACCCAGGCTTCCGCGTTGAACCTGTCGGCTTGTAAGCTGTAAGCTCCCGGCGGCGACGGAGGAAGGCAAAGTACTCGCACGAATACAACTGCAACAGTACGTGAATTGGCCTCGCGTTTTGATAGTGGTGCTAGGGAGATGTAACAGCCTCGCGCCTTGTCTTTAGTGTTGACACCCCTGCTCGGTCATGATACCCTTGCCAATGTCAACTGATCGCAGTTACCTCTCTTATGACCGTCCATGGTCGCACTACTGAGCAGTGACGAGCGTGCTGCTCGCTGATGCCTGGGCATCGGTCGCGTCCGCCATGGTCACGTCGCCGCCGTTGGTCTCGTCGCCACCGCTCTTGTTGCCGCCGTGCTGGCCGAGCCACTTGGCGACGCCGTCGCTGTCCAGCAAGATTGACTGCACTCCCGTCGCCTCGTCCGCGGGCGGCTGGGCCATGCGTGTCAGGTACTTCTTGGCGAGGAACACGGCCATGTCGACCGACAGGTTCAAGTGCGAGTCGACGAGGAACTGCGTGATCCAGGGCGGCAGCTTCGACCGCTTGTCCACGCGGTTATAGCGCGAGTCGGCGAACACGACGAGTCCGTAGTCCGTCTTGCTGCGCAGCACGCGGCCGGCGCACTGGGCAGCCTGGCGGAGCGCGTCAAACGTCAAAAAGTCGCCCTCGCGGATCTGGTGGGTGTAGCGCAAGTACTCGAGCCGCGCGCGCAGCGTGTGCGACAGCGTGTACTGGAACGGGATGCCGAAGAGCAGCACGCAGCGTCCATAGTGGCGGTCAAAGTCGATCCCCTCGGCCACTTTACCACGAGCAATCGACAGGAACACGGCGCCGCGGCCGCAGTCGCATGCCTTCTTGTAGTTGTCGAGCGCCAGCGTCGTCTCGACAATGTCCTTCGTCTCGATAAACACGAGCTTCGAGTCGAGCACGCGCTTGAGCACGCCCAGCGCGTCCCACTGGGCCACAATCTTCTCCATGTACAGGTACGACGGGAAGAAGCAGACCATGCCGTCGGGTGTGCAGGACGCAAGGTCGAGCAGCAGCGCTCCGTAGTTGCGCACGACCGAGATGTCATCGCGCAGGTCAAACTTGGTGCTCACGGGCATTTGGTCGCTTCCGCGCGTGACCACGAGCGGGCAAATACTCGCGCGGTACACTGACATGGGGAGCGACTCGCGGACGACCGGATGGAAGTTGAGCAGCCGCGGGTACAAGTCAATCGGCGAGAGCGTGCCCGACGTGATGACGACACTCGCAAAGCGCTCAAACACGGGGCGAATCGCGAGTGACGCGTCCAGACACGCGAGCTGCAGCACCGGATCCGAGCCGCCGCCAGCGCTCGACGGGTCGTACGGCTCCGTGATGAGCATGAACCCGTCCGCGTAGGTCGCGACGAGCGTCGCAAAGTCCGCGACGTCCGTGAGCGCCGTGAACTCCTCGAGGTTGGCGATCTCGAGCGTGCGCAAGAGCGACGTGAGTCGCGCGTAGCAGAACTTGAGCGGCTTGGCCTCGACCGCGATCGCCTGGCTCAAGTGGTGGAGGAACGCCTGCGGGGTCTCCGACTCGACCTGGCGAACCCGCAGCCGCGTGCGCAAGTACTCAATCAGCCGCCGAAGGAACGCGACAAAGTGCTCGGCACGGCGAATGTTGCCCGGGATGGCCTCGTCCAGCACGTCATCGGGCAGCACAGACGTGGCATTCAACACGTCGTTGGACGTGTCGATCGGGGCGTGGGTCTGCGGGTTCTCGTACTGCGGCGCAATGTTGGTAGCGCCGCTAGAGCGCAGGCCCTCGACCAGCCGGCGGTACTCCGCGTCGAGCCGCGCGCGGTCGTGCTGCTTGAGTCGCGTGACCTGGGTCGAGATGGAGCTGAGGTTGCGCGAGGCCCGGTCGAGCGCGCGCCGGTCGAGCGACACGCTCAGCGCTTCAATGCAGACGTTATCGATGTTGTGCGCCTCGTCAAAGACGATGATGCTCTCCTTCTCGAACGCGCGCGAGACCATGGCCGAGACCTTGGGGTCCAGCATGTACTGGTAGTTGAACACGACCACGTCAGCGAAGGTCACGACGTAGCGCGTGAGGAAGTACGGGCACCAGCCGCGCTTAGCGCCCATCGCCTTGACGTCGTCGACAGAGTAGATACCCGGTGCGAGGATCACGTCGTCGCTCTTGCGCGCCTCGTAGCTGTCAAAGAACGAGCACGTCTCGATCGACGGCTCGCTGTCCGCCTCCTTCTGCGCCGCGGCCTTCGCGCGCACCCAGGACGCCGTCATCTTGCGGCACTGGCTGTCCACGGCCTCGCCGTCCGCGTGCGCCATCACGCGCGGGTGCACGCACATGTTGCGGCGCGAGCTCAGACACACGGCCGTCAGGTTGGCGGCCTTCTCGCCCAGATGCGACTGGCGGTAGGCCACCAGGCGCTTCAGCTCCTCCACGCACTTGGCCATCTCGGGCACCGTCCGCGTGCAGTACACGAGCTTGCCCGCCGTCGGGTGCGCGTGCTTGTACGCGAGCACGAGCGACAGCAGCGAGACCGTCTTGCCCGTGCCCGTGGGCATCTCCAGCATGCAGTGGCCCTGCGCGTCCAGCGCGCGCTTCAGCTCGCGCATGTACTGCAGCTGCTCCGCGTACATGCGCTCGTACGGGAACAGCACCTCCAGGCCGTCGATATCCACGCGCATGGTGCCCCCACAGTCCGTCCGTCCTTTCCCTTCCCTTCCTTCCCCAAGCACTTGCTTCGCAAAGCTGTGGAGCTTTCCGCAAGTTTGGGCGCGACTTGCTGCAAAAAGCAGCAGTGCGAACTTAGCTAGAATAGGACACGTTAAGTGCGTTTATGTGGCTCGGAACAGTTATGTGGTGTGGAGTACACTATTTTGTGGCCAGTTGAAGCGCGCCGCCAGATCAGAAAATATCGGTTTCTACAGGGGAAACGAACACTTTGGCCGAGAAAGGGCGCTTGGCATTGTCGAGACGGCGCGCACGAGACAGAAGAAGAAGAAGAGACGCCGACACGATGGATGCCGACATGGAGGAGGAGAAGGCGGTGGTCTCCGGAGCGCAGCCAGCCAGCGGTAGGGCGCCGACGTTGACGCAGGCGCTGTCGGCGCTCGTCTACACCAGGCTCAAAGCCAAGCTGCCCACGCTCAAAGCCAAGCTGCCCACGCTCGAGATGAAGATGCTGACGCTCGATGAAGACGCCGTGATGAGGAACAAAGAAGCCCATCCACTCGCCCTTTGTTGTTGCATCCAGAAAGCCTATGATGGGTGCGGCGTGCAGTTCGAGTAGGCGAACGGCGCGTCACTCGCCGCTGCGCATGAGCTGAAGCGGATCCTGGCCCGTAGAGCTGAGCGCCCGGCCGTCCCCAAGCTGACGAATCGAGTGGAGTCGGTGTTCCGGGCGCCGTACGTCGGAGACGCGGACGAGAAGCTCCGGCGGTATCTTTTGCAGTGCTGCGCTACGTATCGTGCCGACCCGAAGATCTACACGTCGCCGTGCGTGGCGATCACGCAGAGCTCGGGCTTTGGCAAGAGCCGGCTGGTGTACGAACTCGCGAAGACGTGCGCAGAGAGCGGCACCAACACGTCGTCAACGATCTTTGAGGGCACAAACGAGCAGCACAGCGAAGACGACATCCGTGTGCTGTACGTCTGCGCGCGCGACGTGCAGTGGTCGTCGGGGTTTCCAGCCGTCACACCGCGGCTGAAAAATTGGTTCTTCGGCAAAGCGATGGGCATGGAAGACCGGCTGCTGACCGCCTATCATTACGCAGACGAACACTGGGACGAAGTTGCGCAGCAGTAGCTGGACATGTTCACGGACCCGGACACGGACCCGACGGTTGGGCACGCTCTGGAGTCGGCGCATTCCACACGTGTTGCCGCGCGTGCGTTTGCTCGGCGATCCAGTACCGTCTCGAGGGAACCAAGCCGCAGCAACATCACAGACGCTTCTAGCACGAAGAGACAGCCCGTGGTGGTCGTCGACGAGGCGAGATCGCTCCTGACACGCGAGGACCACCACGGCGTCAACTACTTCCAGCTTCTACGCGGGGCGCTGACGGAGGCGAACGGCCGGCTGGCGTCTGCGTCTTCGCCAGGCCGGGTTTTTGCTGTTCTCATTGACACCAAGCCACAGATCCCCGACTTCGCGCCTCGGGTTGAGAGAGACTTGTTGTCGCGTCGCTGGTCCGAGACTTCAAAGGTGTCGTTCCCGCCATTTGTGCTGACGCACACGATGGACGTGAAGCTTGGTAGCTCGGATTCCCGCCCACTCGACTACAAGGCGAGCGTCAGTGGGCCAAACAGTGCGCGTTCTGTGTGGGACACACTGCTGTCGATGGGTCGTCCGCTTTGGAAGAGCGACGTTGTCGATGGCGACAGCGTGGAATATCAGCAGGCGAGCGTGATTGATCTGGCCATATCCAAGTTGCTGGTCGGCCTTCCGCCCGAGCACATAACAAGTTACGACGAGAGCACGGTGGGTGGTGTGGCGTCGCTACTTTGTCGTCTCGGGCTGCGTCCGCACGCGAGCTCGGCTTTCTCGGCGCGTGCGGTGCCCGACTTCATGGCGACACTTAGCTACGTGGCTTACAAGAATGACGCGCACATCAGCAACTACCCGTCGGAGCCGGTCTTGGCGTTTGGCGCAACGCGCCTCTGGTATCGGCTGAGTACGCCAGCACTGTCGCGCTACATGCTGCCTCAGTTTCGAGATCTGCTTATGCAAGGCGTGGTGGATACGGGTGACATCGGCGAGATCGTAGCGCGCATTTTCCTCCTGCTGGCGATGGATGCAAGTGTGGTGCCTTCCGATCGGGACGGTAACAAGGACATGGGCAGCTTCTTGTTTGCAGGCCAGTTTTGCTCGGTGACGCGGTTCCTGGATCAGTTGGCCGGTGAGTCGCCCGATCTGCGAAACGCTATTGACATGGACGCTGTGGCTGAGGATCGTCGGAAGGGGCTCAAGAAATGGATAAGCAAGTGGAAGAGCTGGAAGGTGGGCTTCAGCCGGTTTGTCTAGCTGCGCACGATGCCAACGGAGGAGAAGCTGTGGTACTTGCTGGGACGACGAGCGGCCGGCGTGCTTCCGCGTGACCAAGAAGGAGCCGACCTAGTCATCCCGATCTTCCGCGGCGATGCTGTGTCGTTTGTCCTGGTTCAAGTGACGGATAGCGATGATGTCGACACGAACTTCCCAGCGTCAGCGATGAATAAGCTGACTCCTGCGAGCGTCTTTGAAGACCAGTCACCACTGTGTACGACGACACCAACCAGCATGATCCGCGTCTACATGACTCTGCGTGAATGCTACACGGAAGTCTCGGCGCAGCCGACCGGGAAGTACCAAGAGCGACGCTATTTCCTGGTCGACCATGCGGATGCTTCGTGTGTGAAGAAGGACACCTATGCGCTGGTTCTCCGCGGCATCTGTCGATCGCCGAGGCACGACCGAGCGCAGACACCACCGCACGAGCCGTGGCAGTTCTTGACGCCGGAGACGGCGCACGAGCTTGAGCGTCTCGCCAATTTGGCTCATTGGGACCCGATGGCACAAGTGGCGAGTGATCTAAAGCTGCGCGACACGATGCCGAACTTGTGCGTGATGTCAAAGGTCATGTCCAAGAGCGAGCTGGAAGAAGCTGCAGCGCGTACACTGGCCGTGGACGATCGCGCGAGCTCGAGCGCAGCTAACATCCCCGCGGCTAAACGGAAGCGCCGCGCTGGCGGCGGCGGAGGGCCAGCGTCTGCAGCGGGATCGCACTCAGCCAAGGTAAAGCGCGGGGGCGACAACGAAGGAGAGCGGCAGCTTGCGACGGCGAACGCAGCAGCGAAGCCAAAGAAGCGCCGGGGTGGAAACCGCCGACGTGGCCAGAAGTGACGCTCCTAGTTGTTGGTCGACGTGGCGTTGACTGCAGAGCAGGACATGTCTCGGTTTGGGTGGCACTGGCGCACCATTTTAGCATTTACTTGAAGCAGCATTGACGGCGCTGTCCGTCACCTTTTGCGCCGTTCTACCGGGTGTCGGGCTTAGTCACAGCCACCCGTAGTTCAGCCAGAAGTTCGTAATGGTAATGAGTGGAATGAAATGCGATGCGTGTAGAGTGGATTGGAAGCGATATGTGTTGCAGCCCACTGTGTCCATGAGCCCCACCTTCTACCGCCGCAGGAGCACAGCGGAAGCCATGGCCGCCCATGCTTCGTCCTACTTAAGTATCAGTCAAATCACTACGCACTTAGTGAGAGATATTAAGTTCGTTTTAGTTAAGTTCGTATGTGCTGATGTTCGTGAAGTGGACCACATTATCTTCGGGTTGGTTGAAGGCGCGAGCCCATTCTCCAGCTCGGAAAGGTTGCACTTCCAAACATCATCGGCCAACGAGAAAGGACACGGACACCGGACGACAAGGCGCAAGACGAGGACGACGAAGCACTTGGAGGCGTCCGCGGCGGTCATGAGCGGCGACATCGACATGGCGGAGGCGGGGACGGCTGCTGTGCACGTCGGAGAGCAGGAGGCCGCCGGTGCTTTCACGCAGGCGCTGTCGAGGGCCGCGTACGACTGCCTGCCCGACGAAGTGGCAGCCGGCGGCTGAAGACACTCGCGCTTGACGAGGAGAGGATTCGGAACAACCCAGAGCTCGCTGACGGCTTGATTGGCTCCTCCATCGCGAAAGCATACGGAAGTCTCGGTACGAAGCACTTCACCGCCGCAGTCTCGTCCGCCATTGCGGAGCTTATGCAGATCCTGGCGCGCTCGCCCCCGCGCCAGCTCGACCCCGAGCTGATGGGGCTGGCTCCTGCGTCCCAAGCGCCATACGTCGGCGACGCGCACACCGACTTCCAAGAGTACCTGCGTCGGTGCTGGGGGCCTATGAGAAGGATACGTTTGCATTCGTTGCCCTGTGCGTGACGCTGATGCAGAGCTCCGGCTTTGGAAAGAGCCGTATGCTGTATGAGCTCGCCAAGATATGCGCTCGAAGTAGCACTGACACATCGACAGCACGCTCCATGAAGACGCGTGGACAGTCCAGGGACGACGAAGACATGCGGGTGCTGTACGTGTGTGCGCGCGATGCCCATCGGCGCTCATCGGGATTCCCAGTCGTGACGACTGAGTCATCACGCCATGGCTGAACAAGTGGTTCTTCGACTACGGGATTGACATGGAGGACCGACTGGTCGCTGCCTTTGAGTACGCGTACGCGCACTGGGACGAGGTTGGTGAGCAGTGGCCGAGACTCTTTGACGATCCAAAAGCGGACGTCAAGGTTTGCATCGCGCTTGACACGGCGCTCCGCGAAGCTGCTGCTGGAGGTGGCGACCAGAACCATCGACCTTTGAAACAAGCGCGGAACAGCGATTGCATGGACACGACAGGAAGCACAGCTGGCGGAAGTGAGGATGCGTCTACTGAGGCCGGCAGCGGATACGCTTCGAGGCGTTGCGAGGCGACGGACACTGTCGGTCGGAAGAGACTGGTGGTTCTGGTTGTCGACAATGCGGGAGCGCTGACCGAAGATGAGAACGACCTGCGGTGTTTCCGCTTAACGCTGGCATGGGCGCAAATTCGGATCGGCTCCTCGCGTGGCAACATCTTGGCGGTCCTTGTCGATACGCACTCGCGTGAGAATCCGGTCGTCGAACGCCCCCCGCATTGGCCAGATCCGACGGCTCGAGCGACACCAAACGAACGTTCAGAGTTGTTCCCACCATATGTGCTGAGACATACTATGGACGTGGAGCTGCATCGGAGTGGTTCGTTCGACTTCAAGGCGAGCGTCATGGAGAAGAACCCAACCGCTGCGTGGGACGCACTACTGTCGATGGGTCGCCCGCTCTGGAAGAGCAGTGTTGCGGGGATCGAAGATATCGCCTACCAGCAACAAATCGTGCTAGACCTTGCGGCGTCGAAGCTGCTGATTGGATTTCCGAGCGGGGAGGTTCCTAGCTACAATGAGCGTACCCTGGGTGGCGTCGCGGCTCTGCTTTGCCGACTCGGACTGCGTCCGCGCGCGCACTCTAACTTGTCGCCGCGCATGGTGTCGGACTTCATGGCGATGCTTGGCTACGTGACCCACACATTTGACGCCCAGATCAGCAACTACCCGCCGGAGCCAGCCCTGGTATTTGGTGCAACTCGCCTCTGGTATGAGCTCGGCGCGACTGCGTTGGCGACGTACATGTTGCCCCAGTTCAAGAAGCTATTGGTTCAGGGCGTCCTGGACATCGGAGTCATCGGTGAGATCGTTGCGCTCATCATCCTCTTGCTGGCGATAGATGTGTGCGGGAGCAGTTGCAAGCACGGTGCACGCTTCGTGGGCCAGTTCTTCTCGGTGAAGCAGTTTCTGCGTCAGCTCGCCGGCGACGCGCCCGAGCTGGAAAACGAGCCGAGCGCTGACGCGGTGACTATTGGTCAGCGGAGGGCGTTCGCCTCCTGGATGGCTGAGTGGGAAGACTGGAAGGTGGGCTTCAGCCAGTTTGTCGAGCTGCGCACGATGCCAACGGAGGAGACGTTGTGGTCTTTGCTGGATCGACGGGCAGCTGGTGTGCTTCCGCACGATCAAGATAGAGCCGACCTGGTGATCCCGATCTTCCGCGACGACGCCTTGTCGTTCGTGCTGGTCAAAGTGAAGAATATCGACGACGCTGACAGTGACTTCCCAGCTTCTGCGATGAGCATGTTGACTCCGTCCCGCGTGTTCGAGCCACACCATTCGCTATCCAAGACGTCGCCACGTGACATGATCCGCGTCTACATGAGTTTGCGCGGACACTTCGAGGCTCCATGCCCACAATCGCCGGCCAGCGCGCGCTTACAAGGTGAGGAGTCCGCGCAGTCGAAGAAACGCTCGACAGCCGCCAGCAAGGCGACGACAAAGGCCGAGCCCAAGTCGGAGCAAGAACCAACTTCCGAGAAGCATCGTGGGTACCGCGGGCCGCGGTACTTTCTCATTGACACGACGGATTCAAACGAAGTCTCATACTCGCTGATTCTTCGAGGTATGTGCTGTACGCCACAGCGAAGTCCGGATCTGGCCAAGCTAAAGCCGACGCTGTGGCCGTTTTTGACGTCGGAGGTGCTGCGTGAGCTGGAGCTGATCGCAAGCGAAGCCTGGTGGGATCCGATGGATCACGTGCAGTTTGACCTGTCGGAACGAGCCGAAACGAAGGAATCCAGTCCCAGCATGCCGTTGGATATTTTGACCGACACGTACTGGAAGCGCGCCGCAGCGCGTATATTGACGCAGGGCAGCACGGAGAGTTGCACCTGCGAAATGGCGTGTAAAGCTGCCGCTCATGACGAATAAGCCGGGATGCTGCCGCGGTCGAGTTGAAGCGTCATTCGGTGACGAGTCAACACAGTTCACGCCTTGGTTTGGGCTGAGGAAGGAAGCTTGACATGGTGCGGTGAAGATGAGAGTGCTGCGTCGACAGTCGTGGCACTCCGTTTGCGAGAGTTCGCGCGGCGGGCAGGTGATGTAGGCGTTGAGTACGAGTCGTATCGTATGACTGGTTGATGTGTTGTGAAGCTTGCCGGTCCGATTTTGGAGCAAGCAGTGCGAGTACGTGGCGTCAAAAGCAAGCGAGTCACGCTTGTCGTTCTCGTTGAGATATCGTTGTTTAGCAAGACACGGCAGTGTTTGCTATAGCGATGAATGGATTGCAGTGCGCGTGCTAGTTTTGTTGGTTGTTGTTGGTTCACAGAGCCTTGCGAAGACGGTTGGGGCGTGGACCCCGATATGTGACGAAGTGCATCGGTCGAGTACTTCCACGCAGAAACTCCTGTAGAATGGCGCAACAAGAAGCTGTTTCACCAGTCCACGAAAGTCCCTGTGAACCAACAACAACCAACAAGTTGTCACGCTCCTTGCACTCCATTCATCGCCACATTAAACACCGCTGTCTAGCTAACCAACGGTATCTCAACCAGAACGACAAGCTGACTGCTTGCTTTTGACGCCACGTACTCGCACTGCTTGCTCTAAAATCGGACCGGCAAGCTTCACAACACATCAACCAGTCATACGATACGACTCGTACTCAACGCCTACATCACCTGCCCGCCACGCGAACGCTTGCAAACGGTGTGCCATAACCGTCGCCACAGCACTCTCATCTTCACCACATCGTGCCGGCTGAACGAATGGCGCTCCTGTCTCCGCCGTGGCGACAGTCCTGCTTACTCTTCACCAGCGACAGCTCCACGCTCCATTTCGTTAATTCACTCCTCCGAGCCGCCGTGCGCCAGCGTACGCGTCGCAGCGCGTTTCAAGTCCGTATCGGTCATCACGGTCACGGTACTAATGGAGATCAATTTCTTCGTTGTCGCTCGTTTCGACAGGTCACTCAGCACTTGCTCCATCGGACCCCACCAAGCAATATCCGCGAGCTCCTCGAGCTCTTCCAGCACCTCGGACGTCAAGAACGGCCACAGCGCTGGCTTCAGCTTGGCTTGATCATGACTCTGCTTGGGGGTGCTGCACATACCCCGGAGAACCAGCAAGTACGAGTCTGCGTTTGTATCCGTCGTGTCGATGAGGAAGTACCGTGTCCCACGGTAGTGTTGCTTCTCAGCGGACGTTGGCGCTTCATCCAGCTCGTACCCGGCCCCAACCGTCGACTCCGTCTCAGAGTGAGCGAACTGTGAGCGCGCGGCGTTGGTCGGCACACGTGAGCTCGGGGTCTCGTCGCATTCGCGCAGCGTCATGTAGACACGGATCATGTCACGAGGCGACGTCTTGGAAATCGGATGGTGGGCCACGAACACGCTGGACGGCGCCAGCATCCGTGTCGCAGTATCAGGGAAGTCCCTGTCGTCATCGCCGTTACTCGTCACTTTGACCAACACGTACGACACCGCATCATCGCGGAAGATCGAGATCAGCAGATCGGCTCTGTCTTGTTTGCGCGGAAGCACGCCAGCCGCTCGTCGCCCGAGCAGAAACCACAGCGTTTTCTCGTTTGGTACCTCCCCCAGCTCCACAAACTGGCTGAAGCCCACTTTCCAGCCCTTCCACTTGTTCATCCAGGAATCGAACGCCGTCCACTGACCATCCGCCACAGCTTCCGCGTCGGCCGTGTGTCTCAACTCGGGTATGGCACCGGCGAGCTGGTCCAGAAACTGCTTCACGGAGCAGAACTGGCCCATGAAGCGAAAGCACGCCTTCTCCTTGCCGTAGGCTGGCCATGCCTGCACAACAGTCTCGTCCATCGCCAGCAAGAGGATGATACGCGCAACGATCTCACCGATGGCT